>ML282259.1:0-39377 GCA_005239495.1 Nicotiana undulata | reverse complement strand
ACTCGATCAAATACAGTATCGAGTGCCAGTCGTGCCTCCCCTAGTTTGGGGGCGTGACAGTCTCGACTTCATTTCCAACTCTGAACCCCTCCATCTATTGAAGTTGAGTAGCTTTGTGCATCATTTTACTTATCCCTTCCATTGCTAAAATAAATAAGAATGGGGATATAGAGTCTCCTTGCCTAAGACTTTATGAGGAAAGAAGAAGCCAATTGGTCTACCATTGATCAAGATAGAAAACTTCACTGTGGTAATGCAGTATCTTATCCACCTTATCCAGCCTTCCCCAAATCCCATTCTTCTGAGCATGCATATAAGGTGTGACCAGTTAATCTGATCGAATGTCTTCTCAATGTCAAGTTTGAAAATCAAATCAGGTTGCCCTGATTTTAGCCTCAATCAAGTACTTCATTTGGAATCAATGCAGCATTTGTAATTTGCCTTGATTTGATGAAAGCTTTTTGATACCCGAGACCAGCCTTCCCATCACTACTTTTAGTCTTTCTGCTAGGACCTTAGATGCAATATTATAGACAAACCAATCAATTTGATTGGTCCATAATCTCGTAACTCCATAGCTCCTTTCTTTTTAGGAACAAGAGCTATGAAAGAGGCATTACAAGACCTCACGAAGTGACCTGTTTGATGTGTTTGGTGTAAGTGCTGAAGAGCTCCCATAATGTCCACTTTGACTATCTCCCAAGCCTTTTGAAAAAATGCCATAGTGAATCTATCTGGACTAGGAGCTTTGTTCGGAGCACTTGCATTAATGACTGCAATGACCTATTCTTCCTCGAAAGGTCTTTCTAACCAATCTTTCTGCACCCTATGATTGTTGATATGCCATTGAAATTTGCAGTAGGTCTCCATGTTTCACTTTCTAAATACAATTAGAAACTCATTTATCCTTTGATATGATCTTTGTCTTCAATGATTTCAGTGCCCACTCTCAACCTGTCAGTATAGTTTGTCCTTCTGTAAGAGTTAGCAACCCTTTTGGTAGAACTTTGTGTTTCTGTCACCCTCTTTTAGTCATAAGCACATAGACTTTTGTCTCCATGTCCTTATCTACTGTTATGCCAGAACAACTCATATGGTCACTCGTCATCCATCATGGATATATCATTTGCCTACAAAAAGATCTGGGGAATTACCGACTTTAAAAATACTATTTTGATTGACGCCGTTGGTGTGATTAAAGATTATAGTGGTCAAAATTTGATCGGGACCAAGTGTAATCATTCTTACGGTAGCTTTGGTTTAAGACTTTAATCTAAAATAAGTTTGTCGTAAGAGTCGTGGACTCGTGGCTCAATCTAGCATGCACCATTTGTACTAAAATAAGTTGTGATCGGTTATATGCATCATCACTGTTTATATTTCTCCATTTATGTATCGAGGTGCACCAATCAATGAGATATGTTGTTGCTTTCCTTTACATTTTTTCTCATTGATTCTTGCATTTGATTCATTTATTACGATTTAATTTTATCATTGTATGTGTTTATTTAACCGGATATTTTACCATCCACAAGAATCATTCTCAAATGTTTGGGCATTTTTAAACTTGTATATAATTGAACATTCTAACTCTTTCAAGCAGTTAATGATTATTATATCAAGTATTTATTTTATATTCACTTATTGTACTTTTACACTATTAAGTGCATTTTAAAATAGTATTAAAAATTACTTGTATTAATTTAATATACTTTAGTTATCTTTAATTATCTTTAAAGCACATAATAACTAACAACTTGTTTGGATGATTGTACATGTTGTATTGTATTGTATTGTTATTTTAAATATGATGTTTGTTTTGATTGTCACTTAAATTTGATTGTATTGTATCATTCGTTGTTACGCAAAAGTGTCACTTTATGTAACGACCTATTTGGCGTGGTCACATCATTACCTTATTTTTTCCTCTCATCTTGCCCTTTCGTATTATTAAATAATTATATTTTATCCTTTACCCTACCTTTTTATATAATAACTTTACCTTGTACCTTATTTTTCTTTGTAATATTGCAAGTTTATTCTTTACTTGGTGGCTCATGACATCACAAAACGATAATAAATAATACGATCTATCCAAATATTGTATACATTAAAATGATACAAATACAATATGGAAAAGGGTTTGATCTGTCCCTCTACTATGATAAATTGTTTAAATTTTTCCTCCGTTATACTATTGGGCCACAAAAGTCCCTGCCGTCTTATTATCCTAACAAATCTATCCTTAGTTAGACGGAGGTGCCATGTGGCACCCATCCGTGCCCTTTTTATATCTGGGCACATATTAGAAGACCCGCTCTATGAAACCCCCAAACCCATAACCCCTGACCCGCAATTTATAAGCCAAATTAAATCCATTTCGTCCATTTCATCTTCTTTCTCTTCATTATCTAGAGCTCTCTAACCACTCACAACTCTGTTGATTGCCGATTTGAAGTCAACAATTCCATAAAGGTAATACCTTCCTCCATGAAAATCATTCTTCTTTGTTATATTATATATGTTGGTATTTCATCTTTTTAGTTTTCTTTTCGTATTTTAGGGTTTTTATTCTAGGGTTTCGATTTCTTAGATTTCATCTTCATCCAACTTAAGTTTCTGCTATTTCAATGATATATTCTTATTTCTTGTCTGTTTCTAGTGTTTGCATGCATGGTTTACGTCTTTTTTGTTTATTTATTGTTAGGGTTCTTTATTTTGTGAGATTTTGTGGGGTTTATTTTTTTTCATTTTTAATAAAATATAATTATGTTGTCTGAAGATTCTGCACTTTTTCATTGTTTATTAACAACGACGGTCCCCAATTATGTGGCCATTTGATTAAAGTATTCGGGTATGTTGGATTCTTTTTTTTTGGGGGGGGGGGGGGGGGGGGGGGGGGGGGGACCTCTTGTCATAAAAAATTATTCTTTTTGGCATTAATCATTTCTTTCCCACTATTGACTTTTACATTGTTTACTTTATGCTTTCTAAGTGGTATATTTTTCTGTTGTGTTTGATAGGTTGTTGGAGATGGTGCTAGTTGACTTAATATTCAATTACGATGGTGGTTGGGTTACTGAGCCTGAAGTTGTCTACACAGGAAAATTGGTGAAGACTTGGACAAGTTATGACTCCGACTTACTTTCACGCATAGACATAGTCAATGAATTCACAAATGAGCTAGAATTTTTAGGGGTTCAACAACTTATAGTTGCTGCCCCATCTGGTAAATTTTATGTGATTGAGGGGGATGATGGTATTAGGCATTTACAAAAATTATTATGCAATAAATTCAATGTAGTGAACCTATTTGGTGTAGATGAATGTGAGCCCCTATTTACTATATTCCCAATATTGTACAATATGAAGAAGAATCTAATAGAATTATGGATGATGTTGGTACTGATTATAGCGTAAGTGATGTAGGATCTGACTCTAGTACTGATTCAGAAGGATACAATTCTAAAGAATTAGAAGCACTAAAAGTACAAAAGAAAAGGGAAGCAACCGAAAAACATAGTGACTACAAAGAGTTATACAAAGGTATGTCTTTTAAGGACATACCAGAAGCTAGGAAGTGTGTGAAGTTATATTCTCTAGCTAACAAGAAAAGATTGAAATTGGAGAAGAGTGACCTAGAAAGGCTTACGTAAAGTTGTGATATTGTTGGTTGTCCCTTTACGTGTTTAATATAAAGAAAAGTTTGGTGGGGGTTAAAATCAAGACTTTAAATGTTGAACATAATTGTGGCACTGCATTTGATAACAAAGATGTTGATTTTAGTATCATTACACAATATTTCAAGAAGAAGTTACATGATAATACTAAGTAGAAGGTTAGGGAGATGACGTTAGATTTGAAGAGAATCTTTGAGCTAAATGTTAGTCATAGGAAGTGCAATAGGGAAAAGAGGATGGTATTGGAGTCACTAGATGGTAGTTTTTCAGATGAGTATAATAAACTAGAGGCTTATGCCAATGAATTGAGGGAAAGTAACCCTGGTAGTGATGTGGTTGTTACATTTTAAAAAAGTGCACTTGAAGAAGGAAGAAGAAGGTTCTCGAGGATGTATGTGTGTTTACATGATTTGAATATGGGTTTCAATCTAGGATTGAGACCTTTTATTGGTCTGGATGTTACTTTTTTGAAGGGCAAAGCCAAAGGCCAACTGTTAGAGGCAGTTGAACAGGATTCACAGAATCATTTTTACCCTTTGGCATAGGCAGTTGTTGATAAGGAGACCAAAAATACTTGGAATTGGTTCCTGCAACTGCTTCAATCTTCTTTGGACCTCAAGGAAAGGGAAGGAATCACCTTCATGTCAGATAGGCAAAAGGTGAAGTTTATGAACAATTATGTCTACTTTTATTCAATCTTCTATTTACTTTTTTACTTGATATATGTTTCTGAACAGCTTTGTATGTGTAACACCCCGTACATTCGGCTTAGGTATGAATGAGTTAAAGGAGTAGTAAGATTATATTATGAACATATGAAGTCCTATCGGTATGA
The DNA here is from genome assembly GCA_005239495.1 of Nicotiana undulata. Lineage (NCBI taxonomy): Eukaryota > Viridiplantae > Streptophyta > Magnoliopsida > Solanales > Solanaceae > Nicotiana > Nicotiana undulata. The sequence goes on along the minus strand of ML282259.1, from coordinate 34,862 downwards.
TTATGGGTGAAAATAGTTGTTTCAAAATCAAGATGGAAAGTGAGATGCATAAAATTCGACAAAATCGACTAAGTTTGCATAAGATCCGTCTTTTAGCAGTGTTTAGTGAATCTGTGTAAGGAATCTTAAAAACCCCAAAGCATGAAAGTTGTAGGACTTCTAAATAGCTTTCCACCGATATATTATGAAGCCCGAACGGACATCTTTGTAAAGCGTTATGCCCGTTTTACATAACACTACATCATATGCACGCCCACTAGCGCGCTCGCGCTAATGGGGTTTCGTTCTGGCCATTTAGCGCGGCTAGTAGCGTGGGTTGGGCCTCCAGGTGCGTGGGGGCGCAAGTGGGGGGTTATTTTAAAGCTCTACTTCATCCCCCACACCCCAAAACATAAAAGAATGCTCTAGGAAGGAAAACTCTCAAAAACCTAACTCCTTAAAGGTCCCTCCATCATCCAAGGTAAGTTTTAATGGTGATTTCAAGCTTATTTTAATTCCCTAACATCTTATTAATATGGGTAAACCCTCCATATCATTAGATATTCGATTTGGACATTATTGTTGAGAGAAGGAACCCCAGAACTCGAATTCAAGGGGATTGAACTTCAAAGAGGTAATGTCTTCACCCTCTAATTGATTCAAACATTGGTTTAATAATTATAAACCCTAGTTCATGAGATATGAGTTGATGGGTTTGATAGAAAAGTATGAACGGTTATAGATTTGGGATGTTGATTATTGATTAATTGTTAAGGGTGTTGTTTACCTTATGGGTAATAAGAATAAGGTTGATTGTAATCGTTTGAGAATTTAGAATTCATCTAGGAGAAAGAGAATAGGTTATTGGGTGTAGAAACACCATTAATAAGGGCTATAGAGCTTTATGCCACCAAGTGTTTGATAAAATGCCTAAGTGACCAAAATATGGCTATTGTTGCTAATATGGAATCCCTTTGACTTGCATTGATATAGATAGAAAGAGTTGGCAAACATTATATTACGCTCAAGAGCAGGAAATAAAGGTATGTGAGGCTAACTCTCTATGTTTGGGAATGTTATTGATTCTCCCTACAGTACGTTTCTTTTACGACGTTACTAATTGCCTCAGAAATATAGTTTAGCCTAGTTTCTTGAATAGTTGTAGAGCTTCTATTCTCTAGCTTCATAACTCGTTCATGACTTTCATTCTGAACGTTGTGAGCTCAGTTCGTAGTCGATATAGACTTAGGTTTGATGTCCCTGAGTCTCAGTATAGCTTACTCAACAATTCATAAACAATTGAAGTTTCAGTGTTCAGAACAGTTCAAGAATACATGTCTCAGTCTAGTCCTATTTAGTATTCCATTATTATGTAACTCAGTGTAATTCAGCATATCAGTATCATGTATTGCATTATGATTCTCAGTTCCTAATTTTAAATTCCTAAATGTTGAACACATGTATTTGGGCCTGAGGACACAGTTTATGATTTATGCATCTTTGGGCCTGAGGCCGCAGTTTATATGCTTTATGCATCTTTGGGCCCGAGGACGCAATTTATGCTTTATGCATTTTTGGACCTGAGGTCGCAGTTATGTATACGTATACTTGGGCCCGAGGCCGCACTTTGTGCACATATATATATTGGGCCTGAGGCCACAGTTTAATATTTAGATAAACAGGTTGTTCATCATTCAGAAAAGGGAGTATTCATATCCTTACTTCCTTTGTTCAGTTCATTTATCAGTTATCAGTTATCAGCTATCAGTTCAGTTATCAGCTATCAGTTCAGTTATGAGTTATTAGTTATCATTTCAGTTATCAGCTTAGTTTCAGTTTCAGCATTTATAATTCTTTCTTTCAGTTGCTTTACATACCAGTACAATTCAAATGTACTGACGTCCCTTTTGCCCAGGGCCTGCATCTCACGATGCAGGTAATGATTTACAGGTTGACGATTTAGAGCGCTAGGATTCTCGTACCAGCTATTTGGTGATCCCCGGTTCTCTCGGGGCATTATCGTTACCTTACAATCTTCAGTATTTTCAGACAGTCAGTGTTTTCAGTACTTCATTAGAGGCTTCATAGACTAGAGTAACAGTTAGACAGAGTCACAGGCTTTTCATATTAAGCCATGTTGGCTATAAATATGTTTCAGATTTGTATTAGTATTTCCGCACTTTGATTTATATCGTCCAGATTTTCAGTATATCAGCATGTGTTAGTTTATCTTCCGTATTCAGTATGTTATGATATCACATGTTGATTCAGCCAGCCAGTTGGTTCGCTCGGTCATATGTAGTTAGGCAACGAGTGTCGTGTTACGTCCAAGCCTAGGTTTGGGGCATGACAAAGCTTGGTATCAAGAGAAGAGTCTTAAAGAGTCTATGAAGTCGTGTCCAGTGGAGTTTCCTTTATATGTGTGTGCCGGCCACTCATATAAATGGTTAACTACCAAGACATCCAGAATTGTCTCATTCCTTTCTACTCTAGATCGTGTCATGAAGCTTAGAGCAATAGGTAACCATCTCTTCCTATCGAATTCCAGACGTATCTAATGCCCAAGAGACAGGCAAGAAAAAAAAATCCATGGTTCTAGAGAGGATGACTTTCCCCATTGGGGTATAATTATGGAGTACATGTTAGTAACAAATGAGACTTGAGAAGATGTTGGAAGTGGGATGCAATGGATAGTAGTACATATCATAGCATAACCTTACTAGAAAGTACGAAAGCAGTTATTACATTTTATTGTCATCAGTTTACCTCAGTTACCAGTTATACAATCTTTCAGTTAGCAAGTTTATGGTTATTCAGTATGCCAGTTATTAGTTATTCAGTTACCAGATCTCTAAATTTAAGTGTATCAAAATTTGTGGAGACTTGTGAGTATACAGTGATGCATATGGATGCTCAAAGGAAATGTAAGTAACAGTGGTTATAGCAAAAAATTTGCATATTTTAGGTCTAGATTAAGACTAAGAATCACCAGATGGTGCAGTAAGTGATTTATCAGATGATGGTATACTCTAAAGAATAAGTTTATGTATGGTAATCGTATGTGTCTTACCTCCCAGAACAACTTCAATTCTTGGAAATTGAGCCACAAGTTGAATGATGATAGTTAAGATGTCAGACCCTAACATTGGTCACTATAGTTATGGACAGAAAAGAGCCTAAGGGTAAAATACCTAGGAGTCAGAAACGTTTGTTATTACCAAAGATGTGATCCCGTACAACTCATGTATATGACTAAGAAGACATGATTACAAAATGAGAACCAAGAGCAGCCGATATTGAATTTCAAGGAATGATTTTAAGTTGTTTAGATTTATTCAAATCAGAACTAGAAAGTACTATGTTAGTGAATTTGTATAAGAAGTGGCTATTACTGTGAGATAAAAGATAAGGCAGTCCCCCCTTATATTATGTGACTAAGTGTTTACTCCAGATGTTTATAGTCAAAAATGATTTTGAAGTGTATAGAAAATTTGGGGTTAGATATTCTAATTTTGTTTAAGACAGATGATCTTTCTCTAAGTGTGATCCATGTACATAGTTCAAAAAAAAAAGATAAGTATGCGACCGTAGAACAGGGTCGGATGGTGAGGGAAGTTAGAAATAACCTTATGCTTCACTTTAGTTATTCAAAGCAGAACATGAAAACATTAGCAGGTGGTTAGTAAAGGAATAGTAAGTATGTTTGAGTAGATACAGTGAATTAGCACTTCCAGCAGAGCTAGTAGAGGTACAATTTGATTTACTTAGTCTGGTTAACTCTAGTGAGTGCATGACAGTTTGAAATACTGAATGTCTGTTAGAACTTTAAGAGTTTAAGTTAAACCCGAAGTACAGTGGCAGTGGAAAAAAAATTGCTAGCAATAAGAGAGCAAACTATAGAAGAATAGCCTCTAGGAATTATCGAAATGTAGTTTCTAGAAGATTGACAGTGTGAGCAGAGTTAAATTATTAAGATTGTGTATGATAGTTGTGAGTAAATTAGCTTTCCATTATGCGAATGATTTAGTTTTCAAAAAAAATGAGGAAGGATGCGCAAGTATAAGACCTTTAGTCTAAGAGGTGATGTGAAAACAATCAGTAAGTCCATATGAAACTCGAATAATTAGCATTTGATATGAAAAAGAAAATCAGTTTGGTAATGAGGGAAAATTGTATAATTACCATAGGGATTATGTCTAGCATGTGTAAGAAACACAAAGTGAGTAGAATGACCACCGAGCTTAGTTATTGATGATGAAGTGATCATAGAAAAGCTATAAAATCATGCCTATTTATGTGTTATGAGGGTAGTGCCATTGCGTGGGACTCTAAAATTTAGAGTACATGTCAAAGACTCAATTCACAATAATACTATAAGTGTTTTCAGGAAGTGCTCAAGAAGATAATCAAGTGTGAGAAGTATAACTCACGATTGAGGTAGATCAGAGAACTCTGGTGAAATAAATTCACCGCTTAGCCCAGCTAGGAGTTCAATTTGCGTACTCCAAAGATAGTAGAGTTGTTGTCTAGAATATGACTTGTTCTCCCTTAGTAGCCAAAGAGGAGGAGAAACAATTTGATGATCCCTATGTGTTGCAGTTGAGAGAGGAGATTCACCAGTATAAGACGATGGCTTTTGAATAAGGGGGAAATGATGGTACTTTGAGGTACCAAGACCAATTGTGTGTTCTAGACCTAGATTGACTTAAAGAGGGAAGATCATGTTAGAAGACCATAATTCCAGGTATTCTATCCATCCAGGTTCCCCAAATATGCATCATGACCAAGGAGATTTATTGGTCGAACGACATGAAAAATAACGTCGCAAACTTTATGGCCAAGTATCCGAATTATCAGTAAGTGAAAGTCGAGCAGCAGAAAGCCTAGTGTTTTTCCACCAGATTAGCAGTGGTACAACCAGTATTTCACGTGTCATGTTATAATATTCAAGTTTTCAGTACTCAGATACTCATGTAAGTTCAGCACTCAGATACTCATGTCAGTTCAGTACTCAGATACTCATGTCAGATACTCATGTCAGGTACTCATGTCAGTTCAACACTCAGATACTCATGTCATTTCAATACTCAGCTACTCGTGTCAGTCCAATACTTAGATATTCATGCCATCTTAGTACTCTGATATTGATGTTAGTTCAATACTCAAATATTCGTGCCAGCTAAAATATGCATATATCCATGTTAGTTCAGTATTCATGTATCCATGGCAGACCAATATTCAGTCAATGCAGTAGTCATTCAGCTCAGTATCTCAAGAGTTCAGTAATCATGTATTCATTCAGTTTAGTATGCAAGTATTAATGCAAGTTCATGTTTCCACCAGACCCGTTTAAGTTCTGGAGTTAGCATAAGTTACAATCAGGACAATCATTCAAGGACGAATGAACCCAATGGGGAGATAATGTAACACCTCGCACATTCGGCTTAGGTATGAATGAGTTAAAGGAGTAGTAAGGCTATATTATGAACATATGAAGTCCTATCGAGATGATTATGGGTGAAAATAGTTGTTTCAAAATCAAGATGGAAAGCGAGATGCATAAAATTCGACAAAATCGACTAAGCTTGCAGAAGATCCATCTTCCAGCAGTGTTTAATGAACATTTGTAAGGAATCATAGAAACCCCAAAGCATGAAAGTTGTAGGCATTCGAAATATATTTTCAACGATATATTATGGAGCCCGAACGGACATCTGTGCAAAATGTTATGCCCGTTTTACAGAATACTACGCCATATGCGCGACCACTAGCGCGCCCGCGCTAATGGGGTTTCGTTCTGGCCATTTTGCGCGGCCAGTAGTGCGGGTTGGGCCTCCAGGTGCGTGGGGGCGCTAGTGGGGGGTTATTTTAAAGCTCTACTTCGCCCCCCACACCCCCAAAACATAAAATAATGCTCTAGGAAGAAAAACTCTCAAAAACCTAACTCTTTAAATGTCCCTCCATCATCCAAGGTAAGTTCTAATGGTGATTTCAAGCTTATTTCAATTCCCCAACATACTATTAACATGGGTAAACCCTCCATATCATTAGATATTCGATTTGGACATCATTGTTGAGAGAAGGAACCCTAGAGCTCGAATTCAAGGGGATTGAACTTCAAAGAGGTAATGTCTTCACCCTCTAATTGATTCTAACATTGGTTTAATAATTATAAACCCTAGTTCATGAGATATGAGTTGATGGGTTTGATAGAAAAGTATGAACGGTTATAGATTTGGGATGTTGATTGTTGATTTTTAGTTAAGGGTGTTGTTTACCTTATGGGTAATAAAGAATAAGGTTGATTGTAATCATTTGAGAATTTAGAATTCATCTAGGAGAAAGAGAATGGGATATCGGGTGTAGAAAAACCATTAATAAGGGCTATAGTGCTTTATGCCGCCAAGTGTTTGATAAAAAGCCTAAGTGACCAAAACACGGCTATTGTTGCTAATATGAAATCCCTTTGACTTGCATTGATATAGATAGAAAGAGTTGGCAAGCATTATATTACGCTCAAGAGCAGGAAATTAAGGTATGTGAGGCTAACTCTCTATGTTTAGGAATGTTATTGATTCTCCCTACAATATGTTTATTTTACGACGTTACTAATTGCCTCAGAAATATAGTTTAGCCTATTTCCTTGAATAGTTGTAGAGCTTCTATTGTCTAGTTTCATAACTCGTTCATGACTTTCATTCTGAACGTTGTGAGCTCAGTTCGTATTCAATATAGACTTGGGTTTGATGTCCCTGAGTCTCAGTATAGCTTACTCAGCAATTCATAAACAGTTGAAGTTTCAATGTTCATAATCAGTTCAAGAATACATGTCTCAGTCTAGTCCTATTCAGTATTCCATTATTATGTAACTCAGTGTAATTCAGCATTTCAGTATCATGTATTGCAGTATGATTCTCAGTTCCTAATTTTAAATTCCTGAATGTTGAACACCTATATTTGGGCCTGAGGCCGCAGTTTATGCTTTATGCATCTTTGGGCATGAGGACGCAGTTTATATCCTTTATGCATCTTTGGGCCCGAGGCCGCAGTTTATGCTTTATGCATTTTTGGACCTGAGGTCGCAGTTATGTATACGTATACTTGGGCCCGAGGTCGCAGTTTGTGCACATATATATATTGGGCCTGAGGCCGCAGTTTAATATTCAGATAAACAGGTTGTTCATCATTCAGAAGAGGGAGTATTCATATCCTTACTTCCTTTGTTCAATTCATTTATCAGTTATCAGTTAAGTTATCAGCTATCAGTTCAGTTATCTGTTATTAGTTATCATTTCATTTATCAGTTATCATTTCAGTTATCAACTTAGTTTCAGTTTCAGTATTTATAATTCTTTCTTTCAGTTGCTTTACATACCATTACAATTCAAATGATCTGACGTCCCTTTTGCTCGGGGCCTGCATCTCACGATGCAGGTAATGATTTACAGGTTGATGATTCAGAGCGCTAGGATTCTCGTACCATCTATTTGGTGATCCCTAGTTCTCTTGGGGCATTATCGTTACCTTACAGTCTTCAGTATTTTCAGACAGTTACTATTTTCAGTACTTCATTAGAGGCTTCATATACTAGAGTAACAGTTAGACAAAGTCGCAGGCTTTTCATATTAATCCATATTGGCTATAAATATGTTTCAGAATTGTATTAGTATTTCCGCACTTTGATTTATATCGTCCATACTTTCAGTATATCAGCATGTGTTAGTTTATCTTCCGTATTCAGTATGTTATGATATCACATGTTGATTCAGCCAGCCAGTTGGTTCGCTCGGTCTTATGTAGTCAGGCACCGAGTGCCGTGTTACGTCCAGGCCCAGGTTCGGGGAGTGAAAATATGTTCTGCAGAAACTGCTTGATGCAGTCATACAGTCCTTCCTTAGGCACATCACATGTATTGTGTTAGACATATTGAGTATAACTGGTGCAAAAAGTACAACACTGGAAAAAACAAGAAGTTTTTATGGTGGTGTGCATGGTGCACATATGTAGAAGATTTCAAAGATCGGCTAGAAAAATTAGGGGACTTGAACAAAGATGCTGCAGATTTGTTAAGGTACCCACCTTAGTGCTGGTGTAGAGCATATATGGACACAATATGCAAGAATTAGTTAGTTGATAATAACTTGAATGAATCATTCAACAAATGGATTGTGGATGCAAGGCATAAGCTTATAATCAAGATGCTAGAGGACATTAGAATCAAGACCATGAACTTGTTAAGAGAACATGAAGAAGAAGTTAGGAGTTGGAGATATGATTTCAGTCCAAAACGCATGGACTTGTACAATGAGTACATGCAGATTGCTCAAACAACCTGTGAAGTAAATGCAAATAGTCAAAATGTCTATGCAGTAACAGATGGATCTGACAAGCATTGTGTCAATTTGGCTGTGAAGAAGTGCACTTGCAGGTCATGGGACCTTACAGGAATCCCATGTCCACATATTATTAGAGCTATACTTCATGACTCTGGTGATCCAGTGACAGAAATCAACCGGTGGTATAGCAAGGAGGAATTTCTGCTGACTTATAGGCACAAGATACAGCATGTCATGGGAGAAAAGTTTTGGAAGATTGAACCATCTCAAGCTATTGGGCCTCCGGAGCTTGTGAAATTGGCTGGTAGACCTAAGGTTAAGAGAGATACGCAGAAAGATGAGGCAATTAAAAGACAAGGAGTGTGGTCACAGTACAGAAAAGGAAGAATCGTGACTTGTAGCAAATATGGAGAAACAACTCATAATGCAAGGACTTGTGGTCAGGTAATTGTTTTACATAAACTTCAAAGTATTAAATATTAGACATGCAGAATATTTCTAACTTGTCTTTTTAACTATTTTTATCAGGGAAAGAAGCAAAGTAAGAGTGGAAGAATTGAGCAGGATACCAGTAGTTCAGCACCTGCTGCAACAACTGAGCAGGCTACCACCAGTTTAGCACCTGCTGCAAAAAATTAAAAGGAAAGCAGCAGAGGAAGAGGCCAAGTTGTTTGATAGAACATGAAACTGAACCTCAAGTTGAAAATGATATCAATTGTTCAGCACCTCAAGTTGAAAATGATATAAACTTTTCATCACCTCAAGCCACTCAACCAAGTCAGGACAGTGGGCTTAGGTTCATTCTTACACCTGGAAGAATGCTTAGGTCAAGAGTTAGACATGAAGAAGATGTTGTGCTTAGGCAAAGAGTTCTATAAGAAGTAATTACAAGGCTCAGGATGAGACAACAGTTACAAATACCAGCTGGAACAAGGTCAATCAGCTTCACCGGTGATCATAGTGGTGTTAGTGTGCCAACAGATCTACCATATTCATCCTCAACATTACAGTGTGTGGGATGTATTTACTGCAAACTTATAGACATTTATGTCCCATTTAGTATTTTGTAATTTCAATTTTTTGGTGATGTAACTACTTGAGTTACTGTGAAGCTTTGCATGTTTTTGGTGATGTAATTACTGAAATTTGATGCAGTTGAAGTGTATGTTTTTGGTGATCTAAGTTGTAGTTTAATTATTGTAAGCATTTGTGTTTAGGTGTGGTGATGTAGTTACTGAAATTTGATGCAGTTGAAGTGTATGTTTTTGGTGATCTAAGTTGTAGTTTAATTGTTGTAAACATTTGTGTTCAGGTCTGATGTAATTACTGAAATTTGATGCAGCTGGAAGAAGTGTATGTTTTTTGTGATCTAAGTTGTAGTTTATTTGTTGCAAGCATTTGTGTTCAAGTGTCTTTGTTTCAAGTGTCTATTTCGAGATGTCTTCAAGCATTTGTAAGAAAAGAGAAAATAGATAGGAGGAGCATTAAAAAGGGACCATATATAGAACAATTGAAACTAGTACAAGTCAGTAGATATAAGCATTAAAAAGGGACAATAGATACAACATCAAAACACTAGTACTTGGAACACACATTAAAAATTGATGTCATTATTTTACAACAACTAAAAACACTAGTTTTTGGAACATACATTAACAAGTGAAATATGGAGCATATGCCATCTTCGGCAAACAGAATTTACTTCATTCACAGTGTCGCAACAAATCCAACAGAAAGTGCAACTGAAATCGAAATAAACATCTTCATCTTAACCACTTTATCTTTGATTTGCCTTGCTTTGTTCACTTCAACATTTTTTTCAACCTCCAAATCTTCAACTTTTTCCAACAGTTTGTCTCTTTCTATCTTGCACGACTCTAATAATTGCTTCAACATATTGATTGTATCATTAGCAGCATCCAGCTTACACTGCAACTTACTGATTTCTACCAAAGCTCGGTCGAGAAAAGGTTCGTGTTGCCATTCCCAATATCCACACGACTCATTCTAACGAAAATGAACAATAATTAGATTAGAAGGAATAAATATTCAATTTGTGTACAAACAATTAACAAACTTACTTCAGGTTTTGCACATTTATAGAATCTCCTTACGAGATTTTGAGGTGTGGTCGATCGGAAGTGGTTGGCAATCTCTCCACAATGGAACCTCCTCTTTGATGTAGCACTAGACTCCGACATTTGACCCACTTTTACCACCACCAACAGAAAAAGAAATTTATGATAAAATTTGTTGCAATGGGTTGTCTTAATGGAGCTTAGAGCATAGGGGTTTTGATTGAAATGGTTGTAGGAGTATAAATTAGGGTTGAGGTTTAATTTAGGTTATAAATCGCGGGTTATGGGATTGGGGGTTTCATGGAGCGGGTCTTCTAATATGTGCCCAGATGTAAAAAGGACACGGATGGGTGCCACGTGGGACCTCCGTCTAACTAAGGATAGATTTGTTAGGATAATAAGACGGCATGGACTTTTGTAACCCAACAGTATAACGGAGGACAATTTTAAAAAAATTACCATAGTAGAGGGACAAATCAGACACTTTTCCGAATACAATATGATACGATTCATTATGAAACGATACATAACAATCATCCAAATAAGTTATAAAAGACAAATAATTTATTTGTACTTCTTAAAAAATAATTAACGCAAATAGCCGCACACCCAATCACTTAAACTAAAAATGACCAGTTGAGGTATAATGTATACATAATTTATGTATTATATATGTATAACAAATGTATACTCTATGTATATGACTAGAAAAAGTAAACAATGAATATAACCAGCTATTTATGTAAAGATCCCCCTTTTAAGGTGGAATACATACGGAGACACTTATAGTTGGCACCATTTTTTATTTAGACACTTAAACTAGGCCTCTTTCCATCTGAACTCCTTTCGTAGACATATAATATACCAATTAGACACGTTTTGTGCAGGTGACATATAGCATGAGTTACATCCTATTTAAGCGCGTGAGAAGAAATTTCTAACTGATATATGTTTAGTAACGGTAACATCTGTGAAGTAACAGTAATTCTTTATATCTCTCTATTTAAACCCTAATTCCTTTCCCCATTGTAAAAAATCCAATTTTGCTGCTCCATCACTTCTCCTTCTCTCCTTGGTGTCAATTCTTTTCTTCTTTTCTTTCTCTCATTTCTTTTGTTGCCGAATTTATTTCAGTGAAGTTCGAAACTTAGATAATATCCATTAATGTCGAACTTATCGGAATCGAGAACTCGTCAATGTCACCTTGCGTTGCCGCTCGAATTTGTAAGTATGTTGTTTGTCCAAAATTGAATACTTCATGGACCCAACTAAACCTGGTCATAGGTTTTTTGCTTGAAAAATCGAAAAGGTAAATTTTTTGTTCTTATTTGTATCATGTTTTATTAATTATTTTCTTTGATAATAATTGATCTAATGTGTTTGTGATTTTTGGAGAAAAAGAGTGGATGTGATTATTTATGTTGATATGATGATGATATGCCTACTTAAGCAAAGAAAATAATTTGGGGTTTTTAAAGAGAGTCAAAGATTTTGAAGAGGAGCAAAAAGAAGACTGGTCCTTTTGACCGTTGTTGTTGTATTGTTGCTCGTTTTATGAAAATTGTAGGGCTGATGTCTGACAGTGATCTTTGAGTTTCGTTGCTGATGTCTTTAGATGTTGGTGCATTCTTTTGTTTTGATGTGGTTTGCGAATTAGTTTGGTTGCTTTAGGTGTTGTTGTTGATGCACTTTTGTAATCTTAGTACTGCGATAAAATGTTGTATTTTGAAAGTAATAAAAATTATTTTAGTTGTTTTTGTTGCACTAACATTTTTGCACAACTGCTATTCTTTGGTATTGTACAAGAAGACGTGATCAAAGTGTTGAAGATTGATGCACTATGTTCTACTAAGCTTCCTGTATAAATTCATTACGAACCCAATATCAAGTTTGTAACATTCTGTTATGGAATCAGATAGAAACACTTGCTATGTAACATTGACACAAAGAAATGATCATTCTTTTAATAAAAACAGGAAGATTACAACTGAATGGAACCATAAGAGTTTAATTCTTCAAAAACTAGATCCCAAAATATAATAGTTTGTTGCTACCTTAGAGTCAAAAATAGACCTTGACTATAGATAATTGTTTGCTGCTACATAATCATATAGTCAAAAAATAAGTTCCTAAGATACCACTTCTTGCTGAAGTTTGCCTTCATGTGCTGCAACTGAAAAGTTGTGACAACATCATGAACCTTCCATCTCAAGCCTCTAGCCTTAAAACAAAGGTCTATTCTTATTGGAGTTGCACTCTTATAAGTTGAACAACTTGCAAGAACTCTTTGGCTTGATATTCTGGGTTGCAGTTTGCCAAATAATGAAGTACAATCAGTAAGTTATTCTAAGTCATATTATAGATGAAATATGTATGAATATATACATTTAGTATTTGAGTTCCACTTGCAACTGTGTAGATGCCAAATCCAATAGTTTGGACAATAGTTTCTTTACCCATTGGAGGAAGTTGACTACCTGCACCCCTTCCTTTCTTTTGGACAATAGTTTCTGATCCCTTTGGAGGAAGTTGACTACCTAATCCTCTTCTAGCAAGCCTGCACGAATCTGTAGAAATTGGTGGTGGTTGACTTGAGCTTCTAGATTCATGAACCCTTCTAACTCTGGTTGTATCATCACAAATAGAGTTTGAGGTTGTAGGTTGGCTTAAGCTTCTTGATGCAGCGGGTTGGTTTGCTCCTTGTGAGCTTTGTCTACCTTGATGTGAAGGCATCAATTTTCAGTTTGCATATCATGAGCAACAAGTTTACACTATGAAATTCATCACTCCGCACTTGGAATGCACTTTAAAATATACTCTAACCCATGACTTTTCTGGATAATATAACAAATCCCTACATATATCCTTATCAAGTTTGTCCATTTTGTAAAGCTCCTCCTTAAACTTAACTTCATAACTAGCTTTAGAGCACCTCCAAAATTGTTTTCTCCTTTCCTCTCCTTTCCATTTTTATGCCTAGACCTGATGTGCCTGGCACACATTCTAAATTTAACATTGGGTAAAATTTCCTTCAAAGATGCAGCAAAACCGTACACAATAATGAATTCACATAACTGCTGCAATTTTAAAAAATAAATACTAAACAAGACAAAGAAATAAGATTACCTTTTGCATATCTGTCATCACAGTCAATCCTTCTCCAGTTCCTAAGTGCAAATCATTTTTCAAGTAGTTGATGAAAAAACTCCAGTTATGCTTTGTCTCTTGGTCCACAACTGCTCATGCTATAGGAAACATTTGTTGATTTTCATTCTTGCCAACAACAACTAGAAGCTCACCTTTACAAGCACCCTTTAAGAAACAACCATAAAAACCTATGATTCTCCTACATCCTTCTAACCAACCTTTCTTCAATGCACCAAAGCACACATAAAAGTAAACAAAGAGATTTTTTCCTGGTCTAGTTTCACTGTCCATCCTTACCCAACTTGAGCTACCAGGATTGGTCTGCTTTATCATATCAGCATAATCACATAACCTTGAAAACTCCATATTCCAATCACCCATGGACTCTCTAAGAATATACAGTTTAGCCTTATAACAAATTGTCTTGCCAACATACAATAATAGCTTGTCCCTGCACAACTCCTGTATTGTCCATATCCTTATGTGAGGCTGCTTAGATATTTCATCTTTGAATTTCTTTGCAACAAACAGTGAAGCACACAACTTATTCTTGTTTGAAGTATCATAATTGTGTACTGGGTAGTAGTTCTTTACTTTAAAATCACCAGAATCCCTATCAATACAAGCATAGCACACCCATTTGCATCTCTTTGATTTACACTTAGCCATCACCCTATGTGGTTCATTTGGTCTCAATTTAATCTGCACCTTGTACTCAATTGCATAATTTGCTAATGCTTTCCGAAACTCTATAACATTCTCAAAAATCATCCCAAGTTCAAATATAGCAAGTTCACAATTAGGATCATACCTGACTTTTGTACTCCTCCTTCTTGCTAGTATATCAACACATAAATAGCTTCAGGATCTAACTCTTTTGTGCTATCTTCACTATCAGCCTCTGAACTATCAATAAACTGCTCCTCCCCACCTAAATTACCTACATATCTGGAAGCCTTGTTTCTTCCAATATCCTCAAATCCTTTATTAATACCCGCTTCTCCTAGTGGTATTTCCTCCATTGCAATTGATTTTTTCCTCTGCTTACCCTGCCCTTGCTCCTCCTTTCAGCACTTAAAAATCTCAATTCATCATCAACCTCTGAATCACTTTCTTCAAGAAGAACATCTGCTTGTGAGTCACTACGGTCAACATCTGATTGCACTCCATTTTCAGCAACATTATGATCTTGTTCATCGTCATTATGAGTTGGTTCAGCACCATTCAAATTTGATTGAGCATCATTGAGATTTGAGTTGTTTTTTAACTCTTCCTCGTGGTGGCTCAATAGGTTCTTCAGTATTTATATTACTCCCGAGTGTTTCCTTAGCTTTAAATTGGTCATTACCACCCTCGCCTACTTCTGTCTCGCATAAAAGACCAACTAAGTTTTCGAGTACTTCAGGCTGACTCACCACACGACCCAAATAAACATCCAAAATATCACCTTGTTGTAAAATCTTTCACAAATTCAAATAATTGAAAATCAGATACGACTTTGATAAATTCACCATTTTTTTCCTTTTGACAAAAAAGCCGTTTGACAATTGCATATCCAAGGTCTTTAGCATAATCGGACAACTCAACAACACCGAAATAGTCTTTATCGATAGAAACAGAAAAGGAATCTAATTTCCCTTTGTATATTGGGGCAGGTTTTTCGATAAATGTAACCCCATGGTGAAAATGAGTTAAAATATAGTCATCCATAATATTCCCTTAGATAAAACGCCAAAGGACCAACACAAAGGAAACCCCACTAAAAACCCTATCTTTATCAAAAACTTTAAAAAAGAAGCCCTAATTGCATCAATAGAAATTAAGGAGAGATTGGACCTTTAAGCGTTGAAAATGTTGTAAGAGATCAGTAGAAGATAATAGATACCAACACCATTGACGGAAAGTAGAAGAAGCTTGTTAAGTAACCGTGGTTTCTTTGATTCCATCTATGGAAAAGGAACATGGATAATTTTGTTTAGATCTTTTGTTTATTTGTGTATTTGATAGGAAATAAGACTATATAGGTAAAGTGGACAATTAAATGATGTGACATGATTTTAATGGTTATTTGTTCCACGTAGACGGAGATTGCAGACACGCGTTTGGTGAATTCATAAGCCGGCATAAAACTTGTCTAATTGGCATATTATATGCCTACGAAGTGAGTTCATATGAAAAGAGGCTTAATTTAAGTGTCTAAATGAAAAATAATGTCAACTTTAATGTCTCTGTATGAATTACACTTTTTTTAATCAGTCAAAACTTAAAGGGGTCAACTCGAAAGTGAAGTTCACCCACAAAAGAAACAGTATAATTAAATTGGCCCATAACCTTTTGGAAATATTCCCAAACATCCTTCCTTTTCATTCTTTTTCCCATTTCTCCTTTTAATTCCTCCTTACCCAGTCTGCTTCAAATTCAAAGCAATCAGTTGGAAGATTTTTAGCTAAACGGAAATTTCAATTTTCAGAATCAAACTCTGGTGCTACGATGAAACACTGTACGCACTCATTTGCCTCTACCTTGTTGTGTTGCATCTTTTTGTTAAGTTCGATATTTATTGCCAGAGCTGAAGTCATTACCCTCACAGCCGATACGTTTAATGACAAGGTAAATAAACTTTTGTTTTGTTGCTTCTGATAAAGCTGCTTAGTTTCTTGTTCTAAGATCAGAGATCAGATTTGCCTTCTAGAAAACTACTAGGGTTTGTACGATCTGTAACATGTATATTAGAGTTTTCAAGTAATTATTGTTCTTATTTTACTGTTTGTGTTTTAGTTTGGAGATGATATTTCATTGATTATTGAGTAATGATATCTAAATTTGATTTTGGTTTATTGTTAGTAATTTTTATAGTTTGTTTGATTTTTTGGTTATTTTTGCCAAAATAGGAAATTGAATGTTTCCATAACCGGTTATTTGATCTAAATTGTAAGAAGAAAAAAAATCGTTAAAGAATTAGGAGCATCATAGGGACATTTGCGTCTCATACTATTTGGGGCCGGCAGTATGAATCCTCAATACTCAATCTCATACGGATTTTTCTTTGTGTAATGTGATTAAAAGCCGGTAACAACAACATCAACAACAACAACAACGACGCCTCAATCCCAAGCTAGTTGAGATTGAGTATATGAAACCTCAATACTTAATATTATAAATGCTCTATTTGGGTCCATAATATTTGAATACTGCGTACTTCAGAATTATCTAATCTTGGGATCACTAATATACTCGAGTGGTTGTATCATTAATATACTAGAGTATTCTAGTAAGCACCGGTGTTCTAGTTGCTATCACCTTTACGGATTTTAAACTTCCATTATTTTCTATCTTGTGCTAGATGTACCTTGAGTCTGAGATATTCTTTATCTTTTGAGACAACTTATTTCCATGTGATCTTGTGTCTCTCTTCATCTTTTTAACACCTTCAATCATCATGTTTTCACATCTAAAAACCGGTGCATCTGAAGGCCTATGTAAAACGTGGGTGGTTAAACAATTTCAGCAACAGGAGTTAGTAACCAAAAGAAAAATAATGAAATGGGAAAAAGAAAACCTTTTTCAGTTCGTGTTTAGCCGATGATTATGATATTGGTGGTTTGCACGTGGTAGGTAATCTGTAATCTCTGTTCATCCCGTTGCCGTTGATCTGGTTTGGAAGAGTGGTTATCCATTGCTGGACATATAGTACATCTAGCTAAATTAATCAGCCACATAGTTAAATATTTAAGTTTTCTTGATATTTTCTGTTGATTTCTTTCACATCAAGTAGTATTCAAATATTGAACTAAATGATACTTGCAGTCTTGAGTTAGCTGGTGGAGGTTTTGTGCAACATTTTGAATGGTCTCCATAGACATACTCACTTTTTCTTTTGGGTTTCATTTAGATAAATGAGAAGGACACTGCATGGTTTGTCAAATTTTGTGTACCGTGGTGTAAGCACTGGTAAGTCTTCAAAACTAGTCTACTTTAGTTTTTACTTTTTAATGTTTTCCCTTGTCCTCTTGTAGAAGTAGTTGGCTAGTCTGAATTCTCAACTCAATTTCCAGTTCTCCGTGTTAGTTACTTTTTTGGTACTTTAATGTGAGGAAAAATTAAGAAGTTTTCGGCAATTTTGCTGTCCAAACTGCCATTGTGAGTGCGGAAAGCCTTCTCTTCTATTAGTAGTATAGCTAGATACTCTGTGATATCCATGAAGGATCTCATTTTCCAAATTCAAATTGCTAAAGGTGCCATGATGCTTTGAGAAACTTGTAGTGCATGAATGTGGCTTGCCTTTTCACTGCAAGTACAAGCAATAATCTGTAAATTGGTGGGCCTGATTATATCTGTTTCCATAGGGAAGAGCTGTATTAAAATGATCCAAAATCCTATCATTTCATTGTTAAGATTAACTAATATGTAATCCCATTTACACTGTCATCTAGTAGTACCAGGAAAGGATATTTCCAAGATTAATGAACATTCCACATTTTTCAGAAAGAAAAATAAAATAAAAAAATGGTTAAGCCAAAGTCTCTTGAAGGAGACAGGAATAAATCACCCATAATGCTTTGGCTCTGAAGACTACATTAGAAAGTTACCTTTGATGTATTTGATATGAATAAAATCCACATAGAGAATGAAATGCCTTGTGAAGAAGCTTGTTTGACATTTTCATATTGGATAAATTTGAAAGAGCTTTTTTTTTTGGTAACCGAGAAATCCGTCTGGGGCCAGTCCTTTGGACCAACTGCAGCCTTCGAAACTCGGTGGATAATGGGCCCGCCCCTCTACCCTTGCCACTTGAGCTAGGCCCTGGGGGCAAATTTGAAAGAGTGTTTTACCCATTTTAAAGATTATACATGTCAATTTGAACTTAAGGACAGTTTAGAGGGCTACTCTCACTCTACGGTCTTCTTGTGACCCATTTCTGATGACAGATACCTATCAGAATATCAATGAAGTTAAAGAGTTGGCGGAAGGGGGCTCAAGTGTCACTGAATCACATGAAAGGGTCAGTGTTAAGTGGAGGGTGGTTCACTGAAATTTCCCTTATTCTATTTATTTACTCTTATGAATAAAATCGAGAATTTAAATTCTCTATTTTGTTCTTCTTGTTCAATGACTATTGCCGAGGTCGTTTGGACAGTGGTGCCACTGGTCAAGGAAAAGGCACCAGTAGAATATTGGTTGTTTGGTGGGCAAGAGATTTGGTCCTTTGCAGATTTGCTTGGGTTAATTCAGAGGATGGTAATTGCATTAGTGACTCATCTCAGCATGCTGATACTAGTCAACCAATGATTTGACATTCTAAAGTATCCAGGCCAGTGTGAGATAGGGACACTTCACAGTGCCGCTGCAGAGCGACCTGGGTGGTGCATTACCTCTGGAACCACTGTCCACTCAAATTTTTGCAATGTCTTTTGTGTTATTACATCAAAATACAAATTAGTTAGATCTTCATTATTCTTAGAACTGATGATAGTGAAAAGCTGAAAAATTAAGCAGTTTTATATCTAGTAATTTACATACTGACACTCTTCTTTTGCTAAAATTTTCACATGTAGCTTTCTTTTATAAGTGACATTTTGACTTGTAGCTGACTGATATTTTTGGTTATATATGGTTACTGGTAAGAGAATTAACTGGATGATAGAGCTAATAGTTCCAAGTGCCAGTACCATACTTTTCAAGAGAACATGCTAGTCTTGTGTTCATAATTATTGATGTCCAAGGACTTTAAAACATACTTACTAGTCTATCACAAGGCATGTACCTGTCTGTCCACTGGCTTAGTTAACTTAGAAAACATGATTCCGCAGCCAATATGTATTTGGTAAGATAATGTTGAGTTGAGTTCATTTAAGAGTTTTTAAATTTCATTGTATATCACAATATTAGTCCTTGATATTTCCATTGCTGTATTGTCCTCAGAAGGTTCTTTCGTTTTGCTAATTCTGAAACCTTTTTTCAGCAAGAACCTGGGAACACTTTGGGATGATTTAGGGAAAGCAATGGAAGGGGAGGATGAGACAGAGGTGGGACAAGTTGATTGTGGTACACATAAACCAGTGTGTAACAAAGTTGATATCCATTCCTATCCGACATTCAAACTCTTCTACAATGGAGAAGAAGTTGCAAAGTACCAAGGTAAGAGTTTTTTCTTTGAAACATCTTTTAACCAGCGTTGTCAAAGGCGCGCTTAAGCCCTGAAGCGAGGCTCAAAACACGTTGAGCGCTTCGCCTCGCTTTGTTGGCGCTTTAGTTTCACATTAAAGCTCTCTAAGGCATACTTTTCCTTGCCAATTAGTGTAATCCTGAAAAGGCGACCTTAAACAATTGATATTTTACTTTATCATGATTTTTTTTTCAATTTCTTTGTCCGTATATTTCTTTTTCATGCTTATAATGATTAGTAGTGGGATTCGACTGGGTGGTTGTTGTTGTTGTTGTTGCTTATAATGATTAGGCTTGGACTACGCATTTTTTTACTTTTTCTTCCGTTGCGCCTTTTTTCATTAAAGCCCACACTTTATTTGCGCTTTGCGCTTAAAGCCCCAACGGACCTTAGAGCTTTTTTGTGCTTTTCACCTTTGATAACACTGCTCTTAACTGACAAGGTGGTTACTCTGATGGTAAGCACCCTCCACTTCCAACCAAGAGGTGAGTTCGAGTCACCCCAAGAGCAAGGTGGGGAGTTCTTGAAAGGAAGGATGCCGAGGGTCTATTGGAAACAGCCTCTCTACCCTAGGGTAGGGGTAAGGTCTGCGTACACACTACCCTCCCCAGACCGCACTTGTGGGATTGGGTTGTTGTTGTTGTTGTTGTTGTATAACACTGCTCTTAACTATCTCATAGTCGATTTAAAATTTTAAGTTACAAGGATGCATCCCCGGACCCCGCGTATAGCGGTAGCTTAGCACCTGGTTGCCCTTTTAAGTTACAAGGATGCATAATTTAGATTTTTCTTGCTGCTCAAACCCAATTGTATCTGTTTTTATTGACCTATGAGTATATCAGTGCGTGTAGAATTTCTTATCAGTAAGTGTAGAAGAAAATATTAAAGTTTGTGTGATGATATGAGTATTACATCATGCTTTATATTTGGTTCGTTCAGTGAAGTTGAATATTGGAACAATGTGAAATTATTAGGATAACAGTGAAGCTGTGTGCATAACATATTTGGGACATCTAAAGTCGAAAGTTTGTCACATGAATTTGGATGGAGGCAAGTTTTAGCGATTTCTTGCTCTGGTGCGAGGCTGCATTTAATTATCTGGTTCTCTAACTATATAGGATGAGGTTTCATGATGCATTCCATTTGCAGATGATACAATCTACTTAATGGAACTAGTGATGGAGCCAATTACATGAACTATGGAAAAAATGTACTTAAGAGTGAGTTTTTGAGGATAACAGAAGTAAGATAGTATATACACACTGCACGTTTGGTCCCAATAAGAGGGATAAAACAGAAGTAAGAGTGGAAAAAATATTGGCGTTGTTGTGAATAATGTGGAGTGGGTGGTCATGCTTGTTGTGGGTGTCCATTTCTTTAACTATTTTGCAATAGTAATTCTGTACATTTTCATGCCTATAAAAGGCAAGTTAACTCACAATGGTAACACACAATTGGAAGAAGAAAAAGAGTTATATGAATTATGAAAAGAAAAAAAAAGTAATGATCAAAGTGCTTTTATAAAATTGTAAATGCATACTAAGCCGAAGTAGAAACTTAAACTTTACTTGGAGAAGATTAGAGTCTCGTGCTGATAACGTGTTGTGAAATAGTAGTAATATTGCAAGAACTAAGTAATTAACAAAAACTTAAAATATATAGAGAATAATTACTAGTAATAGCACATAAGATTAACTCCTTTTCTTCTATAAATTGTGTGTTATGCGTATCTCAATTACGATGCCTTTTATAGGTAAGAAAGGTGACAGATAGCTTGTAAAATTTACCATGGCACAGTGACAAGGATGAACATATATTATGGGCATCCATCTACAAACTATTTACAACATTCCTCCTTGAATGACCATGTAGAAAAAGAAAGATATGCCTTGTTAAGACCTTACTAGGAGAAAACCCACTGCAAAAATAACCTAGTGAAAGAAAAATAATACATGGTTATTTGCTGTAAATAGTTTGTGGATGGATGCCGATGCTATATATCCATTCTTGTCACAGTGCTATGGTGATTCTTACAAGCGATCTCTCACCTTTCTTGCCTATAAAAGGCCTGGTAATTGAGATAGGCATAACGCACAATTGAAAGAAGAAAAGAAGTTACTTTTTTGTGCGCTTACTAGTATTTATTCTCTTTATATTTAAACTTTTGTTAATTACTTAGTTCTTGTAATGTTACTACAGTGTTTTGGATAACATGCGGCAACAAATAGCGACGAGGGCCCGCTTCACTGAGGCGCGCAGCGAAGGGCTCGCCTTTTTTGATGTGAAGCGACAGTTTATACCAAAAAAAATATTATATATATAACTAAAAACTCAATAACAATAATATATTAATTCACAATATGCAATTAATTCTACTCTGTAACTGAAAAAGGAGGAAATCTCAGGTTTGAAGTTTTGAAGAAGTTCTCTGCCTCTGCTGCAAAAACTGGGTGTAGTACTGCTGCTCAGTAAAAAACAGAGCAACAAAAAAAAGAAGAAGAAGAGAAGAACGGAAAAAAAAACAGAGCATAAACAGACTCTCTGTTCTGTTTTTTGTTGCACTGTTGCTCGACAAAAAACAGAGCAAAAAAAAAATAGAAAGAAGAAGAGAAGATCAGAAGAAGAAGAAAAACGAAAAAAAAAAACAGAGCAACAGACTCTCCGTTCTGCACTGTTGCTCGACAAAAAACAGAGCAAAAAAGATAGAAAGAAGAAGAGAAGAAGAAGGAAAAGGAAGAAAGAAAGAAAGGAGAAAGAAGAAGAAGAGAAGCTTACCTGGGTTGGGTGGACTTGGTTGCTCTGTTGTTTGAAGGTTGAAGAAGAAAGAAACATGAATCACTGCAAGCCCTAATGTTTTAAGCCGTAATCTGCGCCCTTTTTTTTTTCTTTCAAAAAGCAACGCCACAGCTCGCCTCTCGCTACACAAGCAGTGGTGCTCGCCTTTTACAATCGCAACGCAACAGAGCCAAAATAGCGCAGGCTGCTCGCCTCGCCTCGCCTCACGCTATTAGCGCTGAGGCGAGCGCTATTTACAACTTATCTCACAACAATGTGGATGTGTAGGCTTAGTCTTCAAAAAGAAAAGCATAATAGATGAAGATGTAACACATAGACTTGATGATATGGTTGAAATGGAGCGTATATTATACTACGATAAGAAGCCACCTTAAAAAAGTAAAAGACTGGTTCTATCAAAAGGTTGTGAGAATATCAATGTTATACGGCAATGAAAGTTGGGCCTATAAGGCTCAACATATCAACAAGATGAGTGTTGTAGAATTGCTGAGGTTAAGATTGTTATGGTAACACCGAACACAAGATTGGAAAATATTAGAAATAAGCAAATCAGAGAGATAATGCAAGTAGCACTTATAGAAGATAAACAAACAGAGGACGGCTTGAGATGGTTTGTTTGATCATGTCTTACATAAACCTCTAAATGCACCAATCCCTAGGTGTAACATTATGATGATTGATGGTGCAAAAGAGGGATGAGTTAGGCCTAAGATCATGTATACTGAAGCTGCCTAAAGGACCTAGGATCTTTTAATATCAGTGCAAATTTAGCCAAGTACTCACTGCTACTTCATCAAAAAGCTTTAAATATGAGTAAGACAATTGTTTACTTATCACTTGTAAGTTGTATTTAAACATACTTTTAGCTCCTTTAGCGTCTATCATGAAAGTTAAGGCAATAATACCATAAAATTTGACAAGCTGGTCTCACCACTGCATGCCTATTAACTTGTATTTGACCCAAAATTACATCTGTTGTTGCAGGACCAAGAGATATTGAATCGCTGAAAATTTTTGCGCTAGAAGAAGCAGAGAAAGCCGCTGCGAAAGCTGAAGCTGGTGATGATAAAGAGTTATAAGTACTCTCAGGTAAACTCTAAGAGACAGAAAACTCTAAATGCCTCTTTCTTTTGCATGGCTGGCTGCAGGATCTCCATTTTTATCTGCATTTCCATCTAAAAACATTTGTTATAAGTGGAAAAGTGCTGTATGCCATCCTTCGCTCTTGCAAGCGTCCCATTGAAATTTGGTTTGACACTGACAGGTAACAGGTGCAGTTTTGCCTTGTTTCGTCTGAAGGACTGTTCCCTAAGCAAAATCCGGAAAACGCTAGAATGGGTGAAGAATACCAGCGAGTCTTCTTTTATAGTGGCACTGAATTGGTGATGGCGTCTTATTCTCCTAGTTTTCATTGTCTAGGATTTTGTTAATCTAAGTAGGGTGACATTGGCTAGACGAAAAAGGAGCTAATTTGTTAAATGATTACTGTTAACTCCAAAGATACTCGAAACAAGGAGGAGATTACGCGGAGATGTTAGACATGAAATTTTGTTACTCATTTTTTTGCGATGAGCAAAGATGTCATATGGAGCTTATGTAGTGGTAAAAAATAACAAATGAATATTAACACAATATGCGTTTCAAGATATTATCCTGAAAATTTCATTTTCCATCTCCTTTTTTTTCATATAAAGGTGAGAGATAACTTGCTGTTGTTAGACCAAGAACTAGTAATGTTGGTGCCCGCTTGTCTCCTAAGCATCCAAACCCAAATCCCTCAGATCTCTCCTCTTGATAGCCTTGACTTAGCAACTGCTATTTATTCTGCGATTTGTTTCCTTAAAACTAAAAGCTATGCCTACCATTTTACTCCCTCCGTTCTTGTAGCATTTTTGCCCATTACTTGAGAAGATACTTAACAGATCATAAGAGTATTTGCCTAAATATTATTTATCTCTTTAAAGTAAAAATAACACGGGCTTGCCAGTTTTCGGACTGGCTATTCAAAAATAGCTTTCGTTTGCAAAGTCATTGAAAAATAATCACTATTTTGCTGCAACACAGAAAGTTCCAGCATAATATACTGGAGATCGGTGCAACTGTGTATGAACTTCCAACATATTATGCTAGAACTCCAACACGCGGAAAGTTCAAGCATAATATACTAGAGATTGAAGCGCCTGTGTATGAACTTCCAGCATATTATGCTGGATCGGTATATTATATTGGAACTCCAATATATTATACTGGAGTTTCAGTATACTTATGCTGGCGTATTTTTCGGATTTTGAACAGTGTTTTCATTTAGATTTATATTTACATGAAAAGTGGCTAAATTGAGATTATTTTTAAAACTGTAGCTATTTTGAATGACCACTTATAAATCTGATTATTTTTGAATTTTTCCCCCTTTAAACATTAACAATAGTGGTAGTTTTGAAGGAAAAAACAATAACAAATTAACTTCTTGTTTCTCTAAAACGTCAAATATTTAAACAAATTCAATTTGGCAAAACGACTAGTATTTATAATTAGAGTACATATTTCAGATTGCGATTTAAGGATCAGTGTGAAAAGCAACCGAGCATTCTTGTCTCACATGAGTGCACACATATAACTAGGAAACTGTAGGAAGTAACACTAAAGATGAGAATATTTTGCTTTGGGTTTGCTTAACTTTTACGTTTGATACAGACCTCATTTAGGGGAAGTGAGTTATTAGCAGAGAAACAAGGAAACATTCTAGGAATAAAACTGCGGGATCTCAGGTTTTTGTTCTAATTAACCACACACTAATAAATATTTCATTGCAAATGTTGCTGACAAAGGAAACATTACCTACAAGCTCATGCCTGCAAAATATGATGTGTCTTTACCGAATCTTGGCCACTAATTTGATTAAGACTGTAATGTTTGTTTATTCTGTATATTTGTTGACTATCGGAAGAGCCGACCAAGTTTACCGTCCTTTAAATTACTAATTCTTGCTTATCTTTTTTTGGATTATAGTTTTTTTTTATCAAAAAAGAAAATTAAAAAAAAAAAGGATCAGTCTGTTGGAAACAGTCTCTATACCTGTTAGGTAGGGGTAAGGTCTGCGTACAGACTAACCTCCCCATATCCCACCATGGTGGGAACATTATTGGGTTTATTGTTGTTATTGTAAAAGGATCAGTGTGCTTGATTATTCATTTATTCCACAATTAAATAAATTAAATTGGGGGACGTGCTGCTTTCCACTAAAGATTCCAGCTCCTCCATTTTAGAAATAAAATTGCCTTTTCAACCTCTCCATAGATGACAATGTGTTAATCGGAGGTCTCGAGTTCGAGCCCCGGGTGTGAAAAAATCCTTGGTAGAAAGCGTTTCTTCTCGAATGGGGTCCTACGCGGCGCGAATCCGAATATAATCGGGTTCCAATATGGGTACCGGACATCGGGTGGAAACCAAAAAAAAAATAGATGGCAATGTGAACTCTTCAATGACCTATTGACTTACTCTTTGGATATTTTGTAGAATTTGGTTTGGTAATATCTTTTCTTACCTTACGATCGTACACGTGCTAATGGTAATTGGAGGAGAACATAAGGTCTCACGTTGATTTCAACAAAGATAAAAAAATACTAAGTAATTTTTTCTTATTTGACTAAGTTTTGATAGACAAAATTATCTTTGTTCTGGTAGAAAGTAGTAAGTATTAGTAATATGTATTTTTATAAAATAAATTAAACAGTAAACTTTCTGAAAATACAGAAACAGAAAGTTAGAAGAACTAAAACGTCAAAATAAATTCTGAAAAATAGTATAGGAATAAATCGAGCCCACTAAATACACAGTGTGTCTTTAAGGAAATTATTCTCCTCAAGTACCCGAGGTTGTGGAATATATCCTCCCAGGATAGAACGATTTAACTCACCAGCGTATCGGTACCTAAAACTCCGGTGATCGGCGAACCACTCGATGGTCGTAAAACACACTGGAATATTTTGTGCAGAAGAAGAAGAAGAAGATCAGAAAATTTAGTAAGTAAAAATTCTGGGATTCAAGGCATATTTATAGCCAATTTCGTACTGTTTCTGAAAAGGTTTTGCAACCTTTCAGAACAGCCATAGCTGTTGGAACAGGTGTGAATCCTTTCAGAACAGGCATAACTGTTTGAACATGTGTGAATATTGCGAAAAATTAAAAACGGATTTAAAATAATCCGGGAAAGAAAAACAGGTCGAACCGGACCGGGTCGCGGGTCATTCCGGATTTGAATTTTTCGTTAATTAATTAATTAAATAATTTGAAAGGGATTTTGTCCAAAAAGATTAATCAATCAATCTTTGACCAAATCCGAATCCGAAGCCGAGTTGAGCGAGCGACGACGATGACGGCGCGAGGCTTGCCTTCTTCTCTNCTTCCAATGAGGGACAAAGTGCACTAATTCAAAATTTCACTTCCCTCCATTTCTTTTCCCACCATTTTCCATTCACTCTCTTTAAGCTACACCAAGCTTAAAATTAAGCTACACTAAGCTTAAAGACCAACAATCCCCCGCATGAATGAGGAATGACTATAA
This sequence comes from Nicotiana undulata, assembly GCA_005239495.1. Lineage (NCBI taxonomy): Eukaryota > Viridiplantae > Streptophyta > Magnoliopsida > Solanales > Solanaceae > Nicotiana > Nicotiana undulata. The sequence goes on along the minus strand of ML282259.1, from coordinate 7,796 downwards.
AATAAAGGAATGCACGGACGTGTGTGTGTTTTACATGCAAGAATTAATTGCATCTGGATAAGTAGGTTTCCCTTTGAACTTTCCGTAGTGAACTTATATCGGATATACTCGGTCAATCGGTAGATTTGATATCTTTGAACCGTCGAGCTTTGTTGTATAACTAGACAACATAAGTCACACAATCAATCCTTAACCATCTATGGTTCTCACGGTTGTGTTCGTTTCAGCCATGAACACCACGTGGTTTCATGAGTGCTTAGAGAATGGGCCTTTACTTTCATTCCCTTTGAAGAGGCTTACACTTCACACTCACATAGGTGATTCCTAAACGTGTAATCCTAAAGACACTATCTGGTCATATCCTGCCAGACTTAGCAAATCATTAAAAAGCTTTAAGCTTTGTTGACTCATCAAAAAGCCTTAATGCTTTACCTTGATTTTGAACATTGTCTTCATCACGAGAATGGGTTGATTTATTTGGCAATGTTGAACCGTCATTCATAACTTTGTTTGATCTCTTTGAACCTAGATCTTGGGATCTCCAGTCTGCTAGGTATAGTTACCGCAATGATGACTTGTCCTAGACCTTAACCTCATTCCCTTTGATGATCTTTCAACTGCCTCTCTAGATAGGCCTTTTGTAAGTGGACCCGACACGTTATCTCTTGACTTTACGTAGTCAATTGTGATAACACTACTAGAGAGTAGTTGTCTAACGGTATTATGTCTCCGTCGTATATGACGAAATTTTCCGTTATACATTACGCTCCTTGCCCTGCCTATTGCCGCTTGACTATCACAATGTATACAAATAGGTGCCAAAGGTTTGGGCCAAAATGGAATATCTTCCAAGAAATTCCGGAGCCATTCAGATTCTTCACCAGCCTTATCTAAAACTATAAATTCAGATTCCATTGTAGAACGGGCGATGCACGTTTGTTTGGATGATTTTCAAGACACTGCTCCACCCCCAATTGTGAATACATATCCACTCGTGGATTTAACTTCAGATGATCCGGTGATCCAATTTGCATCACTATATCCCTCGATCACGGAGGGATATTTTTTATAATGCAACTCACAATTTTGGGTATGTTTCAGATACCCAAAACTCGTTTCATTGCCATCCAATGTATATGATTGGGATTACTTGTAAACCGACTCAGTTTGCTAATAGCACATGCTATATCCGGTCGCGTACAATTCATGATATACATCAAACTTCCCAATACTCTTGCACAGTCCAGTTGTGAGTCACTTTCACCTTCATTCTTTTGAAGTGCATAACTCACGTCAATTGGAGTCTTGGCAATTTTGAAATCCAAATACTTGAACTTGTCAAGTACTTTTTCTATGTAGTGAGATTGTGATAATGCTAGACCTTGTGGAGTCTTGTGAATTCTGATTCCTAAGATCACATCAGCAACTCCTGAGTCTTTCATGTCGAATTTGCTAGCCAACATGCGCTTTGTAGCATTTATGTCTGCCATACGTTTTCTCATTATCAACATGTCATCAACATATAAACACACAATGACTTCATGAGTTGGAGTGTTTTTAATGTAAACACATTTGTCGCACTCGTTGATTTTAAACCCACTTGCCAACATTGTTTGGTCAAATTTGACGTGCCATTGTTTGGGTGATTGTTTAAGTCCATAAAGCGACTTAACAAGTTTGCACACTTTCTTTTCTTTACCAGGAACCACAAAACTCTCAGGTTGTTCCATGTAAATCTCTTCCTCCAATTCTCCAGTTAAGAAAGTTGTTTTAACATCCATTTGATGGATTTCAAGACCATACACGGCCGCTAATGCCACTAACATCCTAATAGATGTTATTCTCGTTACTGGCGAGTAAGTGTCAAAGTAATCAAGGCCTTCCTTTTGTCTATAACCTTTGACAACAAGTCTTGCCTTATATTTGTCAATAGTGCCATCAGCTTTCATTTTCCGTTTAAAGATCCATTTCGAACCTAAAGGCTTATTTCCAGGAGGAAGATCAACCAATTCCCATTTATGGTTATCCAAAATTGATTGAATCTCACTATTGACTGCCTCTTTCCAAAACGTTGAATCAGAAGATGACATAGATGCTTTAAAAGTTTGAGGTTCATTTTCAAGCAAGAATGTCACAAAATCTGGTCCAAAGCAAGTAGATGTTCTTTGATGTTTGCTACGCCTTGGATCTTCTATACTTGGAGTATTTTCCTTTGGTTCTTCCCGAGGTCATTTAGGTCTTTCACTTAACGACTCGCATTCAGTTTTATACGGATAGATGCTTTCAAAGAACTCAGCATTATCTGATTCCATTACCGTATTAACATGAATATCAGGATTATCAGATTTATGGACCAAAAACTGACATGCTTTACTGTTTGTAGCATATCTAATGAAAACGCAATCTACTGTTTTTGGTCCGATTTTAACCCTTTTAGGTAAAGGAACTTGTACCTTCGCTAGACACCCCCACACTTTGAAATATTTCAAGTTGGGTTTTCTTCCTTTCCATTTTTCATATGGAATAGATTGCGTTTTTCTGGGGGGTACTTTGTTGAGTATTCGGTTAGCTGTAAGGATAGCTTCCCCCCACAAACTCTGCGGTAATCCGGAACTTATTAATAAAGAATTCATCATTTCCTTTAATGTCCGATTTTTCCTTTCCGCAATTCCATTGGATCGAGGTGTGTAAGGTGCATTAGTTTGATGGATAATTCCATATTCCGAACATATTTCTGCAAACGGAGATTCATATTCTCCACCTCTATCACTTCTAATCATTTTGATCTTTTTATTCAATTGATTCTCCACTTCATTCTGTATTGCTTAAATACTTCAATTGCTTCATCCTTACTATTAAGCAAATAAACATAATAATATCGAGTGCAATCGTCAATAAAAGTAATAAAATACCTTTTTCCACCTCGAGATGGTGTCGACTTCATATCACAAATGTCAGTATGAATTAAGTCTAAAGGATTTGAAATCCTTTCAACAGATTTATAAGGATGTCTTACAAACTTAGATTTAACACATATTTGACATTTCGATTTATTACACTCAAATTTAGGCAATACTTCTAAATTTATTAACTTCCGCAAGGTTTTATAATTGACATGTCCTAAACAAATATGCCATAAATCATTTGACTCCAACAAATAAGAAGAAGCTGAAATTTTATTCATACTGTCAACAACCATTACATTTAGTTTGAAAAGGCCCTCCGTGAGGTAGCCTTTTCCAACATACATTTCATTCTTGCTTACAACAACTTTATCAGAAACAAATACACATTTGAATCCATTCTTCACAAGTAAAGAAGTAGAAACTAAATTCTTTCTAATAGTAGGAACATGAAGAACGTTGTTGAGCGTTAACACCTTGCCGGAAGTCATCTTTAGGAATATCTTCCCATAACCTTCAATCTTGGCTGTTGAGTTATTTCCCATGGAAATATCTTCTTCGGGACCAGCAGTAGAGTAAGTCGCAAATGCTTCTTTGACAGCACAAACATGTCGAGTGGCTCCGGAGTCAATCCACCACTCCTTCGGATTTCCAACTAAGTTGCATTCCGAAAGCATTGCACAAAGATCATCAATGTCATCATTCTTCTCCACTATGTTGGCATGTCCCTTCTTCTTATCCTTTTTCGGGAGACGACAATCAGGGGCTTTGTGACCAACTCTTCCACAGTTGTGGAAGTTGCCCTTGAATTTCTTTTTGTTCTGCTCCTTAGTCTGTCCAGAAGATCTCTTCATCTTCTTACTTTTTAGAGCAATCTCCTCAACGATATTAGCTCCCATGATCGTTGAATTTCCACGAGACTTCTTCTCGGCTGTTTTGTTGTCTTCCTCAATCTTGAGACGAATCACAAGATCTTCCAACTTCATTTCTTTGCGCTTGTGCTTGAAATAGTTCTTGAAATCTCTCCACGAAGGAGTCAACTTTTCAATCATTGCAGCCACTTGAAATGCTTCATTCACGACCATACCTTCAACAATAAGGTCGTGAAAAATAAGTTGAAGTTCCTAAACTTGGGTTCCCACAGTTTTGTTGTCTATCATTTTATAGTCTAGAAACTTGGCAACCACGAACTTCTTCAAGCATGCATCTCCTGTCTTGTACTTCTTCTCAAGTGTGTCCCATAATTCTTTCGAAGTATTCATCGCACCGTACACATTGTACAAGTCATCTTCTAAAGCACTTAAAATATAGCCTTTGCAAAGAAAATCTGCCTGCTTCCACGCCTCAACAATCATGAACTTTTCATTGTCCGGCATGTCCGCAGCAGGCACTGGAGGCTCTTCACTAGTGAATTTCTGCATACCAAGTATGGTAATCCAGACGAACACCCTTTGCTGCCATCCTTTGAAGTTGGCTCCGAAAAATTTCCCCGGCTTTTCTGCCGGTGGAACAGCAGTCCGACTTGACGAGGCTATCGTCGTTGCCGCAGCAGTCGCAGAAGAATTTCCGTTATCATTTGCCATTTCTCACTGTCAACAACAGAAGAGTTCAATCAATGGAAAAACCAGAAACAATACTGTAATTAACAATAAACAGTATGTATAATACATAAAAACCGAAGTTTTTATATAATGTTTCACAGAAAACGATGAAGTTATTATGTTCTTCAAATCGTTTTTCTGAATTTCAAAACTCTGATGAAGTTTTTATATCTTCAAATCAGAATAATAAAATTCAGACGGAGTAGAAAACACAAAGGTTTTAATCTCCACAAATAGAATACAGAATATAATAAAACTATAATTTCCTTAAGATTGTTAGTAATCTGTATTTCTGTAAAATAAATTAAACAGTAAACTTTCTGAAAATACAAAAACAGAAAGTTAGAAGAACTAAAACATCAAAATAAATTCTGAAAAATAGTATAGGAATAAATCGAGTCCACTGAATACACAGTGTGTCCTTAAGGAAATTATTTCCCTCAAGTACCCGAGGTTGTGGAATATATCCTCCCAGGATAGAATGATTTAACTCACCAGCGTATCGGTACCTAAAACTATGGTGATCGGCGAACCACTCGATGGTCGAAAAACACACTGGAATATTTTGTGCAGAAGAATAAGAAGAAGATCAAAAAAATTAGTAAGTAAAAATTCTGGGATTCAAGGCATATTTATAGCCAATTTCGTACTGTTTCTGAAAAGGTTTTGCATTCTTTCAGAACAACCATAGTTGTTGGAACATGTGTGAATCCTTTCAGAACAGGCATAGCTGTTTGAACAGGTGTGAATATTGCGGGAAAATTAAAAACGCATTTAAAATAAGCCGGGAAAGAAAAACAGGCCGGACCAGGTCGCGGGTCATTCCGGATTTGAATTTTTCGTTAATTAATTAATTAAATAATTTGAAAGGAATTTTGTCCAAAAAGATTAATTAATCAATCTTTGACCAAACCCGAATCTGAAGCCGAAGCCGAGCCGAGCGAGCGACGACAACGACGACGCAAGGCTTGCATTCTTCTCAACTCTTTAAGAGCTAGAAGAAGAGTTTCTCTATATATACACATAAATTTTCTTTCCTTCTTCCAATGAGGGACAAAGTGCACTGATTCAAAATTTCACTTTCCTCCATTTCTTTTCCCACCATTTTTCATTCACTCTCTTTAAGCTACACCAAGCTTAAAATTAAGCTACACTAAGCTTAAAATTAAGCTACACTAAGCTTAAAGTCCAACAACCCCCCATATGAATGGGGAATGGCTATAAAATAAAGGAATGCACGGACGTGTGTGTGTTTTACATGCAAGAATTAATTGCATCTGGATAAGTAGGTTTCCCTTTGACCTTTCCGTAGTGAACTTATATCGGATATATTCGGTCAATCGGTAGATTTGATATCTTTGAACCGTCGAGCTTTGTTGTATACCTAGACAATATAAGTCACACAATCAATCATTAACCATCTATGGTTCTCACAGTTGTGTTCGTTTCAACCATGAACACCGCCTGATTTCATGAGTGCTTAGAGAATGGGCCTTTACTTTCATTTCCCTTGAAGCGGCTTACACTTCACACTCACATAGGTAATTCCTAAACGTGTAATCCTGAAGACACATTATCTGGTCATATCCTGCCAGACTTAGCAAATCATTAAAAAGCTTTAAGCTTTATTGACTTACTCTTTGGATATTTTGTAGAATTTGGTTTGGTAATATCTTTTCTTAACTTACGATCATACACGTGATAATGGTAATTGGAGGAGAACGATAAGGTCTCAGGTTGATTTCAACAAAGATGAAAAAATACTAAGTAATTTTTTCTTATTTGACTAAGTTTTGATGGACGAAATTATCTTTGTTCTTGTAGAAAGTAGTAAGTGTTAGTAATCTGTATTTCTGTAAAATAAATTAAATAGTAAACTTTCTGAAAATACAGAAACAGAAAGTTAGAAGAACTAAAACGTCAAAATAAATTCTGAAAAATATAATTGTTTAACCCAAAAAATAGCTTTCAAGGTCAAAGCAATAATTTTGTATGACGGGCCACAAGCAACCGATTCAATCCGAAAGATATAATTTTTGTTAATACAACGTGATAGAGAAGTGGAAAATAAATTTAATGACAGATAAGATAATAAAAATGAAGCAGAGAATAAATAATTCTTATTGAATAATCCTTGACAGGATGTTGAGCCGATCAGAGCTTAAAGGGCCAAATTGTGGCTAACTTGGAAGTAAGATGACATGAATTACAATGTATAGAATTGTAGAGAAGAAAGTTGGATCCCTCATTGTGATAAAACTATGTCTATTTATAGGGATAAATTTAAGTAACCATTCTCCTTGAATAAGGGGTCCATTATGAGCATTTACTCAACCCATCCATTACTTTTGGAAGACTTGTAACAACTGTGTAAATGCTGGAATTCGTAACTGATGAGTTAATTTCATAATTGATGAGTTAATTCCATAACTGATGAGTCAATCCCGTGGCTGATGAGTCAATCTCGTAGCTGATGAGTCAATCCTGTGGCTGTTGAGTCAATCTCGTGGCTGATGAGTCAATCCCGTGGATGTTGAGTCAATCTCGTGCCTGTTGAGTCAATCTCGTGCTTGTTGAGTCAATCTTGCAATTAATTGCCTTGTTCTGGCCGTTACAATCATTTATTGTATTTATTGCACGTTACATAATTGATTTGTAACTGATGAAGTTGTATTGGTAAAAAATATAGTCCTACATGTGTACAGATTTTAGATGACTCAGCTAGCCAGGTGGACCAATCAAAATATCACACGCGGATGCGAGATAAAGAGGTACGGGCAAGGCAAGGAATTAGCCACGGAAAATATCACTAAAGAAAAAAGGCATGGTCACAGCGAATCCGGACACAATAACAGGTCGATTCAAAGATCAACAATCAATGCCTCGTACGTTACACAATTCCTAAAATAACAGTTACTAGTCATTTTTATAACGCCTCACAAATGTAATAATTAAGCATTAATTAGGCTTCATGACAGTAATACAAACGTTGTACTTGGAAAACATTCCTATAAAAGGAATGTCAATGTAACAAACAGGGGATCAGATTTCGAGCAATATAAGTTACTGTTTCTTTTTTATTCTCAACGATTGCTTTTTATTCTTTGTTTGATATATCCGATTATCAGTAACCCGAGTTTTTTCTGAAATTAAGCTTTAGTCAAAAAGGTTCATTTTTTGGTTAAACAAATTGGTTCCGTTGCCGGGAATCTGATAATCATCGTTTTCACTACCAATCGATATCCTTAAAATCATGTCAAATTCCAACAACAACAATGTTGGCAATAATGAC
>ML282257.1:11597-23959 GCA_005239495.1 Nicotiana undulata | reverse complement strand
AGAATAGTCATTTCGGATAATGAGGAAGAGAACAAGTAATAAAACTATGAATAGTTTACAAAAAGAGACTATGTTGAAGATCAGTTACTGATTATTGCTTACATGTTCTTATACATGATGTACTATCTCACATGATTTATTGCTCAGCATGTATTTTATTTCATTATGTACTGGACCTTAGTGAATATGTATTCTACCTCTTGTCACTACTCTTTACGAGTTTAGACGGGATACTCACTGGGTACATATTTGTTTATATGTACTCATGCTGCACTTTCCTTCTTTTCTGCACTTGACTGTGTAAGTACTGAAGCTGGTCCGTCTGGTCGTCCGCTTGTTGATAGATACTGACCGCGGCGTCGCTCCACACGGTGAGCTGTCTTCTTGGCGATCTCCTGACAGCACCTCTGGAGCCTTCTAGTTTCCTTTTGCTCAGTCTTTTGTTCCAGACTGCGGCTTGTATATTTTGTATATGTATTTTCTACAGTTGTATCTATGTAGCCGCCCGTTGACACTGTGACACTAGTCCTGGCACACACTTGTTGTAGTTATCGGGGTTGTATATGTATTGGGCCTAGCTGTGGTTCAGCTTGTTTCTACGGCCTTGCCCCATGTTGTTATTGTATTCCGCACTTTCATTGTTATTGTTGTTCGTTGGCTTGCCTGACCTCGCCGTTAGGCTCCATCACGACCTGGACCGGTTTTGGCTCGTGACAACCACGTTTATGAGAACTCCCCTCAGCGACCGGTTCTACTAATCCCTCCAGGTCTCAATACATTCTTTTAACAAGCCTTTGGGCAATCCTCTTCGGACTCAATGGTGGGATCAATCCCTCCTAACATGCTTCAAATACCACCATGAGTATGGCATGGAGTCCAATCTCGGCCCGATCGGCTAAGCCATCTCCGTTTGGGACATAAACATATCAATTTAATTATTCGGTTCACATTCCTCTTCCATCATTTATTATACAGTTCTTGGCACTTGGATGCAATTAACAATTTGAGCTTATTTCCCCTTTTAATTCGTTCGATAGTATTATCCTTCTTATTGATAACTTCCAACATATGATGAATTGTGCACATAATAGGATAAGCATAAAGAATCATGATTCACAATTTCAAGTAACATGGTGACATGGTAAACAACTAAGGCAATTTGAGAACAATCTTTCGTCTCAGCACATTGGAACAAATAATTCAAGTATGATCAAGCAAGTAAATCATACCAAATGCCCGGACACTAACGAGATGATTCTACAAAGATTAAAGTTAGTCATACATACCTCAAAGAGCTTTTCCTTAAGTTTCTACAGTACACCAACACCTCTAGCAATAACAATCAATAAGAGATAGCGGAAATCGATTAATAATTAGGAAGATTACGCATGGTGTAACTCTCTTAGGAATTTCATCAAACACCGAACATGTGAAGTAGACTACAAGGTTTAAAAATGGCGATTCCATCTTTCCTCAACCAATTTTAACATGAACTACCAAAATTAGTTCTTTAATATCACATACAACTTAGTCCCACATGCATGGCCTATTTCTAACCCCCACAACATATTTGAACCCTTAACCTCTTGCATGAAATCATGGGAGTAGGACTTACCCGAATGGAGGACAATCTAGTGGTTATCTTCCTTGATTCTTGAAGACTTGAAGCTAGGTCCCCTCTTTCTCTCTCTCTATATGCTCTCAACCCTCTGTAAAATCAGTAGAAAATGACCCCCAATGAAGCCCCTAAACCTATTTATCAAAATGGGGTCGGGTTATAAAAATAGGAAAAATAAGCCTCCGAAATTAGGTCTGTGGTCGCATAATGGACCGCAAAACAAGAATGTGGGCCGCAAAATGCATCGCGAAATAGATGCCCAAAACTGGGCTACAGTGTCCCATTTTTCGACCAGATTTGCAGTCGCAGATCAATTATGTGGACCGCATATTGATTTTGCGATCGCATATTTGACACAGGATTGCATTTTTCCAGCCTTTGGTAATTTGATCATAACTTTGTGTAGGAATGTCCAAATGACGAACGGTTTGAAGAGTTGGAAACTACACTCAAGACCTTTCATTTTATAGGTTGTTCATCATATAAAACCTTATATACATTTAGATATGTTCGTTTAAAATGTGAACTTGTGCAAGCACATTTGGAATTTTAGCCTACTATGAAATATTTCCATTTGGCTTAGACTTAGGCATATCTTAGACCCCACATTAATTATTATATGACTTATACACTTAGTTACAACATCCAATTAATTTAAATCACATTTGTAGTACATAAACTATTATAATTAGCCTACCTAGCACCTCGAAATCCTAAATTGCTTAGCAACATTTTCCGGGGCCTTACATAAATGGTCCCCTTTCTTGGATCTGCACAATTAAGTACAGAGTGTAGTATAAGTACAACCGACCCAATGTACTCAATAAGTATCGTAAATAAACACGGCAAGGTAAGAGAAGCACAAATTATTAATGATACTAGCTATCACCTATGTAGTTTCATCATTTAAACCAGTACAGAATAATGTTGGAATCAAATCATAAAGTTTAGTACAAAAACATTAGTGTGTGTATGTGTACAATTTCTCAAGTACTCTACTCAGACAATATCTTGGCATATAGAGGTGATATGCAGTTAAATCAGATAAATGATCAAGGAAATTGCAAGTAAATATGAAATGCAAAATCAAATAAAACACTGGCCAGATTCCCTCACTTTTCCATATATGTTCCAAACTACTTATTAGTATTCTCAATATCCGCGTGTAAACCATCAAGAGAGAAATATGAGAGCGTAACCCTAGGGGATGACTTTGTATCCATATGTTGCACGGACAACTCACATATTGCACGAACAATTCTCGTGCTAATAATAGAACCCACACAGATTAATCACATGCTAATAACATCAATATCTCGATCCACACGGACAACTCACGTGACAACAATACAATCCGCCCGGTATGGTCAGAGGCACAATAACACATTCCACCCGGCGTGGTCGCAGGCACCCAATCCAGTTATATGGTACAGGAGAAAATAACAAGTATACATGTATGAAACGAGTTAATAACAAATCTCGTGCTCCTAGACTGGTATAAACGGCATGCTAAAATGTAGTAAGTGCAAATGTACTATAATAACTCAAACCGGAAAATTTCATCAAAGAATAACATTTATCAGTTCATTAAGGGATCAAACCCCTATGTAGCCTCAAACATGGCCCAAATAGTTCACAACAATGTCAAAAATGTGTGAAGCATCATAACTTAAGGTTTAACAGTCAAATTCTAGGCTTATGAGAGCCTGCGCACAACCCGAACATGAATAAATAACCTCGGTGCCCGCACTTGCGTTCATACCCACGCATGTGCGCACCAAATAGCACGTAGCTATCACAACAATACATGAAACTAGTGCCTCAACCGAGTTTAGATAAGATACCTACCCCAAACAAATCAAATCACTTCGCTAGCATACCCTTCCCACATGTATCAATCTCCAAAAGGCTCGAATCTAGCCAAAATAATGCAATTGTATCAATAAAAGCTATAGGAATTGATTTCAAAAAGTAAAGTTATGATCTTTAACCAAATTCAAAAGAGTCTACCCAAAAAGTCATTCGCAGGCCCACGTCTCGAAATCCAAATAATTTACAAAATCTAAACACTCATTAAATGAGTCGAACCACTAAAATTATTCAAATCTGACCTCAAATTGCCTTTAAAATCCCACAATTCGATCTATGAAGTCTCACAAATTTTCCAACCCAAAACACCAATGAAATGACAAAAACAACGATGGATTCATGTATAATAGCAAAATCTTAGTTAGAATCAATTACCCCGATGATTTCCTTGAAAATCCTTCAAATATCGCAAAAAACCGAGCTCTTTGGGTCAAAAGATGAAGAATGAATGAAAAACCCTCGAACTTTCTATTTCTGCCCAGCAATTTTCTCTTTTGTGCACCAACAACCGCTTCTGCGGGCACCTGCGCTTTCGCTTCTGCAAGCAACGAGTGCTTTTGTGAAAATGCACCTGCGGACCAAGTCTGCTTCTGCACCCCGGGTCATCCTGGCCAATTATGCTTCTAGACCTTCCACATATGCGACCTCGCAGGTGCAGAATATTCCTCGCACCTGCGCTCCTAGGCCTCATCCCCAAATCTCGCACTTGTGATGACTCATCCGCACCTGCCTGACCGCACCAGCAACCACTCCCTCCGCAGGTGCAATGACACCAGACTTCAGCAATAATAACATCCCTCTAAGTCCAAATTTCAATCCATTTTCAATCTGAATCTCACCCGAGGGCCTTGGGACCCCATCCAAACATACCAACAAGTCTTAAAATACGATACGAACTTAGTTGAAACCTCAAATTACATCAAATAACATCAAAAATAAAATCGCGCCCCAAGCCAAACGAAACGATGGATTTTCAACTCCTACCATTGATGCCGAAACCTATCAAACCAACTCCGATTGACCTCAAAATTTGCACACAAGTCATAAATGACCGTTTCCTATTCTAAATTTTGGAATCAAAATCTGAGCCTGCTAACCACAAAGTCAACTCTCAGTCAAACTTCTCAACTCTCCAAACTTCAACTTTTCGAACTTTCGCCAATTAAAGCTAAAATCATGTACGGAACACCAAATCAACATACGCATACGCTCATAAGTCCAAAATCACCATACGGAGCTATCAGAACCATCAAAACTCCATTTTGGAGTCATTTACACATAAGTCTACATCCTTGTCAACTCTTTCAACTTAGGCTTCCAATCTTGGGACTATGTGTCCCAACTCATTCCGAAATATCCCCAGAACCAAAGCAAACACCCCGGTAGATCACATAACAACAAATGAACACAAAATATGCATCTTATGGGGGAACGAGGCTATAATACATAAAACAAATGGCCGGGTCTTTACAATTAGTTAATATTTTATTCTAGCCGCAGTCCCAGTCATAAATTGAGGAAATCAAATATTTAAGGTAAATAAAAATAGCACATTTAAGGAATAAAGTGAATCTAAGTCAACCCAAACATAACATGAGTATAGCTACGTACAGACTCTCGTCATCTCGTGCATGTGTAGCTCCCACAAAAAGTAGCACACAACAATTAATACACCTAAGGGGATAATTCTTTTTTACAAAGTTAGGCAAGAGACTTACCTCTCTTCCAAGTCATGTCTCGGCTCTATTACCTCACTAGCAGATGCCAAACAATTCCAAGTTATCCGAAACTACTGAAAAGTCATACAAACTAATCAATATATACTCAAAAGCTTATAATTTAACTATTAAAGTAATTTTCAAACCAGATTCGAAAAATCCATAAAAGTCACCTCGGGCCCACGTGCTCGGATTCGGAAAAGTTTTAAAGATAAACGTTATCCATGACATTATGAACTCAAATATATAATTTATTTCGAATTCCATAATCAATTTCATGGTCAAATCACATTTTTATCAAACACTAGGTTTCGAACAAAATTTCACAATTTCAACTAATTTTCATGTTAATTATATCTGTAATTCATGTATTTAACTCAAAAGTGGGTAGACATCAGTTACCTTGTGTTGCTTGATACAAATTCCCTCAAAATAGCTCCCTGAATTCGGCCAACCCAAGTGTAAATAAGAGAAAAGAGAGCCAAGTCGCCTATTAAAGTCAAGTCTGCCCAGGCCCTTCCTTCTTCGCGATCACAGAAAAGGTCTAGCAGTCGTGAAGGCCAAAATGGCTCAGCCCAACTCTTACATATATGCATTTGTGACCAAAGACTCGCGTTCGCGATTCCCATCGTTCCCTTCCCTTCGAGTTCGCGGCCCCCGGCCGCATTCACGAAGGCCAACAATCGTCCTGCCTACTCTGCCTCAAACCTTCTTTGCGTTCACGAAGAAGGACTAGATCCTCCTTCGCGTTCGCGAAGGGTAAAACCCCAGGCCTCCCTACAAGATTTTTTGTGATCGTGGGACTGCCTTCGCCATCGCGAAGCACACCAACAAATTTCGGCTAACTTTATTTTGCTCCGGGTGGTCCGAAATACATCCGAGTCACTTCAGACCCTGTCCAAATATACCAATAGATCCATAAATATACTACGAACTTACTCGAAGTCTCGGAACACATAAGATAATGTCAGAACTATGAATCACACCACAAACTCAAATTAATCCACTTCTAATCTTCAAACTCATTTCAACCAACTCCGAGCGCGTTGAAACATACTTAGGAAACTCAGAATGATGCCAAATTTTGTGAAAAAGTCATAAATAGCAATATGAACCTATTTCAAGGCTCGAAATACAAAACGGACATTGATAACACCAAAGTCCACTTCATGTCAAACTTATAAAACTCTAAAACCTTCAAAATGCCATCTTTCAATAATAAGCGTTGAAACGCTCCCGATCCATCTGAAACACGATCCGAACATACGCGCAAGTCAAAAATCATCATAGAACCTATTGAAACCTTGAAATCCTGAATCTGAGGTCGCTTACTCCATGTTTTGACAAAAGTTAAACTTGACCGCGTTAGGCCACTATTTTGGAACTAAGTGTTCGTTCCGAACCCTTCTAAAACCAAACCAACCACACAGCCAAGTCATAAAACAATAAATACACATAAAAAAAGACTTAAATAGAAACAAGAATCTAGAAAGCAAAACGATTGGTCGGATCTTTATAAAATGAAAGCTTATTATAGTAAAACAAGGTTAAAAGGAACTATGCGATCATGGAGGATTTGTGAATTGTGTGAGGGGGTGGAAGAAAAATAAGCAGAATAAATTGAGATATTTTTCTATTCATTTCTTAGTGGATACACACTAATCTTCTGTTTCAGAAAAGATATTTTTAATTATGAACCCAGAGAGGTATATATTGGTGCTCATTCCAATTACTAAAATAAAGACCTTTTCAATTTCACAAACAATAACTTTTATTCTATATTGTATACAGTTAAAATCGATTGTTCCCAATTTTACGGAACGAGGGTCTGCCTCGAGGGTAAGTCTTTATCGGAGCAAGCCCGAGCTCGAAGAACGCAAAGACTGAGGGATCGGATCAAGACAAATCGACACCGAAGTAAACAAATAACGAGATATCAGCAACGGAATCGGCAGAACCATTAACGGTTATTGATATCAATCATGTATTTTGCTTCCAAAATTAGAGTTAGAGGAACCCTTTTCATTTGTAAGACACATGAATCATATACGCATTTACTGAGAAATACAAATAATATGCTCCTTTATTTGCTCCTAATTCTCTATTGTTCTTATTGTCCATATTTGCTCGTACTATTTTATTGTTCCTGTGGTTCTTAACGTTTGATCTCGAGACTATTTTAAGTCGAAAGTCGATAACTTGAAAACGACATTGTTTTTGATCTATTACAATCGTTTAATTCCTTTATTTTTTTTTTGCTATTCATCAATTGGCATTGAATCAGATCACGTATCCTTATAACCACATTACAAGTTTAATTATTACTCGTATTTCAAGGTAAACTGTTTGGCACCCACCGCAGGGCTAAGGATAATAGTGATTGTTCCGTGTTATTTCTTATATAACACACTATTTTACACTTGTTTCTTGTCAAGAATATTGTTTTCAGGTTAAATCATGTCAAACTCACAAAATTCAGTTGCACATGTGACAACGGTCTCGTACTCCACGAAGAAAATGTGAATGTTATCGCTCCGAGAATCGAGGTGCCACAGGATGACCTCGGAAGAGCACCGCCCGACAACTTGGTCGATGCCAATTCACATGTTTCTTTGAATGAAGAGTTAGGTGGGGACCCCGATGGAAGCATATGCAGAGAGGGTAAAACTAATGGTCGAGGTACTCAGGGGAGAAGAGACGAAGGTGTCAGCCTCCACGTTATATTTGAAATGATGCAAGACTAACAAAACTCAATTGCTCAGTTAAAAAACCAGCATAAGACACCGAATAGGGTTGAAAAATAGGCTACTCGTCGTACCGAGCCAGTGCCTAAAAGATCGGGTGATAATACTTCGGCGACGGGCCCCACTATAATGAGAATGCTCAAGAAGGTTACTAAGAGAATAGAAACGCGAGAAAAGAAAATCGAGGCCAACGACAAGAAGGTGGAAACCTATAAATCTCAAGTTGTTCAGATACCAGGGGCACCAGCGATCTTAAAGGGTATGGACTCCAAGAAGTTTGCAAAAACCATTCCCTCCAACTGCGTCTCCGAAGCCCATCCCAAAGAAGTTATGAATGCCCGATAAACCTAAATACAACGGGACCTAGGACCCCAATGAGCACGTCTCTTCTTATACGTGCACCACAAAAGTTAATGAGTTGGAGGATGACAAAATCGAGTTTGTATTGCTAAAGAAATTCGGGTAGACCCTGTCGAAGGGATCTATGATTTTGTATCACAACTTGTCAACGAACTCTATCGATTCGTTCGCCATGTTGGTGGATTAGTTTGTTAAGGCACATGTTGGGGCCATAAAGGTCGCAACAAGAAAATCAGACCTCTTAAAAGTGAAGCAGAGGGATAACGATATGCTAAGAGAGTTCGTATCTTGATTCCAAATGGAATAAATGGAATTTCCACCAGCTACTGACGATTGGGCTGTCCAAGCTTTCACCCAAGGATTAAACGAGCGGAGTTCGATTGTATCGCGCTAGTTGAAGCAGAATCTAATAGAGTACCTTACTATGATTTGGGCAGATGTTCACAACCGATATCAGTCAAAGATTAGGGTTGAGTACGACCAACTCGGAGTCCCCTCGGGATTAGTACATCCAAATCGATCGACAGGTAAAAATAAATGAGATTTTGATAGAAAATCAAGACAAAATAAAGGTCGGTATCAACCATATGTTTCAGATAGAAGGAATAATCATCCGGGACGCAATTTCGCCTGGAATGATCGAAGAGGTGACCGAGGGAAGAATTCTCGAGAACTAATGAGTAAAACTTGTTTCGACAAGTATGCAGATCCCACATAAGCACCTCAGTTATCAGAGTATAATTTCAGTATCGATGCATCGGGGATTGTATCGGCCATTGGAAGGATCAAAGACACTAGGTGGCTCGGACCTATACAAATTGACCCTTCTCAAAGAAATCCAAACCTAATGTGCAAGTATCATGGCACACATGTTCATAGGATCAAAGACTACGGATAAATAAGAGAGGAAGTAGCTCGATTATTCAACGAAGGCCACCTTCGTGAATTCCTCAGTGATCGAGCCAAAAATCACTTCAGGGAGAGAGATGCCAACAGAAAGAACGAACAAGAAGAGCCTTATCATGGTATTGACATGATCGTCTGTGGGGTCGACGTCCCACGGGGACCTATATTCAAACGCACCAAAGTATCGATCACAATCATAGCAAGGGTCGTAAAGCAGTTGGGCCTTCTAGACCAGATTGTACCTGCATCTAGAGTCTTAAACGAGTTCAACATGGCTAGCGAAACAACGAAGGGGGAGATAATCCTACCAGTGAATGTGGCCGGGACAATCCATGACACAAAATTTCATCTCATCGAAGGCGACATGAGATACAATGCACTGCTCGGAAGGCCCTGGATCCACAACATGAGGGCAGTGCCATCGACCCTTCACCAAATGATGAATTTCCCAACAGGGGATGGTGTGAAAAACGTCTATGGGGAACTACACGTTGTAAAGGAAATGTTTGCAGTCGATGAGCTGATATTGATATCAGCGACATCAACCTCAGAAAAGTCGAGCACCAAAGATAATCAAGAGGTTAAATTGCAATCACCGCTCGCAACCTCGAGCGAATCGGATAAACAGGTAATCGAAGAAGAAAAAGAAGAAGAGGATTTCCTCAGTCCTCGAACCTTTGTCGTTCCTGAAGAATCGGATGCAACCAAGTCAAAGGTCGAGTAGATGGAACATGTGATATTGATCGAGTATCTACCCGAACAAAAGGTATACCTGTGAACGGGGTTGATCCCCGAGCACAGGAAAAAGCTTATTCCATTTTTTATTACTAACATGGATTGCTTTGCATGGTCCCATTTAGACATGACGGGAATCCCACCCGAGATAATGACTCACTGGCTGAGCCTGGATCCCAAATTCAGACCGGTAAAACAAAAGAGAAGGCCTCAATCCGAGGTTAAGCATGCCTTCAGAAAGGATGAGGTAACCAAAATTTTTAAAATAGGGTCCATTCTGGAAGTAAAATATCCCGAATGGTTAGCTAACGTAGTCATAGTCCCTAAAAAGAGGAACAAACTTAGAATGTGTGTAGATTATAAGGACTTGAATAAAGCGTGTCCAAAAGACTCTTTTCCCTTGTCTAACATCGATCGAATGATCGATGCCCCGACTGGCCACGAGATACCTGGGTACAATCAAATCAAGATGGACCCAATAGACCAAGAAAAGACTTCTTTTATTACTAAGTATGGAACTTATTTTAACAATGTTAACAAGATGTTCGAAGAACGGATATGTATATCAATGGATGTTTCCATTGACGATATGTTAGTTAAGTCCATGCACGCAAAGGACCACTTGACTCATTTGCAGTAGACATTCGAAATCTTTACAACATATAGCTTAACCCCGAAAAATGTGCTTTTGGGGTCGACTCGGGAAAATTCCTCGGCTTCATGGTGTCAAATCAAGACCAACCCCGACAAGATCAAGGCCATCGAGGATATCACAGTCGAGGACAATGTGAAAGTCATTCAGAGGCTAACCGAATGGATAGCTTCCCTAGGACGATTCTTATCATATTGAAGCCACAAGTTCTTTTCCTTACTAAAAAAGAAATATGACTTTACATTGACCCCGGAATGTCAGCAAGCATTGGAGGAATTGAAATGATACCTATCGAGCCTACCTTTGCTCCACACTCCGAAGGCAGATGAGAAGTTGTATCTATACTTAGCAGTGTCCGAGATAACGCTAAGTGGTGTATTGGTTCGAGAGGAACAAGGTACGCATTTTCTTGTTTATTATGTGAGTCGAACCTTAGGAGATGTCGAAACTAGGTATCCACACTTAGAAAAATTGGCACTTGCATTAATACGCACATCCAGAAAATTAAAACCATATTTTTAGTGTCATCCCATAAGTGTGATCACCACTTACCCACTCCGAAATGTTTTACATAAGCCAAAGTTATATGGTTGATTAGCAAAATGGGCCGTCGATTTTGGCGGGTACGATATGGAATATCAACTCCGAACAACCATCAAGTCTCAAATATTAGCAGACTTCATGGCGGACTTTTCGCCAACCCTCGTACCCAAAGTGGAAAATGAAATTCTGCTAAAATCGGGTAAATCATCGGGTACAGACCATCTTCACGGACGGTGCCTCGAATGTGAAAGGGTCCCGGCTCGGTATTATTTTGGAACCGCCTACGGGCAACGTTATAGACAATCCATTAAAACTGCCAAACTGACTAACAATGAGGTCGAGTATGAGGATATGATTGCAGGCCTTGAGCTAGCTAAAATTGGGTGCGGATGTCCTCGAAGCTAAATGCGACTCCCTACTGGTTGTTAACCAGGCAAACGAACCTTCGAAGTTCGAGAGGACACGGTGTAGAGGTACTTAGACAAATTGCAGGTAACCTTACACCGCTTCAAAGAGTAGACTCTACAACATATATGTCACGCCCCGAGCCTGGGGGGCGAGCCCGGCACCCGGTGCCTCACCTATCCTTGCGTACCAACTTGTGACTAAGGGTCTCTGAACATATGATGTCATACTTTGGCCATGGTCCACATTGCAAGACAACTTCGAATGCTGACTAAATATTAATATAAAGATGGGCCGACAAGGCCGTCATAACTATTGCAGCTGACAAACCAACCAAATATACATACAAGGCCCGCAAGCACAACATACTACACTAACCGACATAATGTGTCTACAAGACTCTACTGATGGATATACTGTGATTGGAACAGCTTCTCGACCTACTCATAACATATATACATAAATGTACAAGATGTACATAAAGCTCTAGATCCGGCAACTCAGAAAGGCATGGAGCTTACCGGTTAAGCTGAACTCGGGCAACACTTAATGAGGGGGTCTACTCGCTTGTCTGCCTGAACCTGCACGCATGAAATGCAATGCCCCCAAAAAATGTATGTTTTTACGAAATAATGTACTGTGTATGTAAGGCAATATATTGAAAGCTAAACTGAACTGAACATATAATAAGTGGAAGTAACTGGGAGTCAAAGATAATATGAAGATATGCTAACCTGCTGATATTGACTCAACTCTCTCAATATAGTAAGTAAAATAGATGTACGGCCCTATAAGGCTCGATATATATATAT
>ML282257.1:0-11217 GCA_005239495.1 Nicotiana undulata | reverse complement strand
AAGGCTCGGTATATATATATATATATATATATATATATATATATATATATAAAACTGCTCTGTCGTAGTTGGCTCGCTCATTGACGCTCGGCCATACTAGGCTCTGTACCTCGGCCAACTGGGCTCGCTCATAGGCGTTTGGCCACCGTAGGCTCGGTATATAACTTACCATCTTATCAGAGGTTGCCCAATAGGGGCCTACCAATCAATTATAGCTCGATGGTAATTAAAATACTGTAATACTGTATATATAGACTCTCTACTCTCTTGACTGGAAAAGGAAATACTCAATTGAATATGAAGTCCCGATAAGGAGAATATTGTAACTTGCAAGACTAGGAAAATATACGTAAATTCCGGGACATGAATTTTTCTTTGTGCCTCGTTATCAAAATTGTGTATTTACGGGATCATGAAAAATGAAGGAAGAGCTTAGCCTTAACATACCTGGAGTAGGGAAAAATTCGTATGATATACTTGAGAAAGATTTCACCGTGATAATTTAGAATCGCAAAATCTGACGCTTCGAAGTTTTGATCACTTTGCAAATCTTAGCATCTCACATTAAAATTTATGAACCATGTTAATAATAAAGAATGAGATGTTTCTTTACAAGAATGGAAAATGATTGTACTCTTTTGTGGCTTTCTTGATAACACTTCTCCATCCAAATGATATAATATAATTATCAATTCAAATATTTCCACCTTTACGAAGTGAATTAAGAGTCATCAAATATAAGATGTATTGCTGCCACGTTAAACTTCAAGACTTATCCAAAATATCTTATATAATTTCCAATTTCTTTATTAACTTGGTAATTCCCCATTAATCAATAATTAACCAATTACCCACATAATTAATAATTATCTTAAATTACTTAAAATACTACTCATTTTTAACATACCTTATACACCTCACTATCACGGTCATGTGATATCTTGTATGGCACTAATCCATAAATACCGGGTATTATATCTTGGACCGTATTTTATCCCAAATCAACAAACTTCGACGAATCTCACTTTGTTTGATTTGCTTGCCCTCTCACCTTCACGAATTTACTTATCACTTGTTTGAAATAGCATAATACTTATAATCTCAAAATAATCTCCCCCCCCCCCTTTAGACCTCCTTCTCACACCATGACTTGTGGTTGGAATACTTCCAATCTTATAAATATTGCTACATTCCATCACGAATCCTGTACGACTCTGACCTTGTAAATGCGCCTATGCGAGTATTCTCTCCTTTTTCCTCCATCTTTTAGCCAATATCTAGGCCTCACTTTGTTAACATATGCAGAGCTTGATAAGATGTCCCTCTAGGCATCTATGGTATACAAAAGTTGTTCGATCGGTACTTATCGAACTTACAACTATAGCTACATCTAGTTTCATAGCCTCGATTATCCATCTGTGTGACTTTATTGCATCTAGGTAGGTCATATCATATCATAACTCTTACATCGATTTATCTGCTACCAAACTCCAGGTTACTTTCGTTGGTTATCCCATATGTATAAATCTAAGTCCTTTAATGCTTCCTCATTACTAATCATCTTAAGAATGACGGACTAATCTCATCTAATATTTTGTAAGTTTTATCCATCTATTGTTGATTCACCTTAATACCGGTAACTTGACCTCTTATGTAACATTGCCGCTAGGGCTCACATCTCATCGGGGAACATCTGAAATGATAAGACTGATCTACCTGGGGCGATACCATGCTTCCAAAACCGTATTTCATAGTATCCCAACGTGATTCATCCTATGTGGGTTATTCTAATCACGTACAACTCATGAAATCCTCTTCAAGTCATTACTCGATCGAAGGCCTAAACGTCATCCTTTATTTATCACAATTACACCCTTTTCCACAACCACGACAACATTCCATCTCATCTAAATGCTACTAGTATTAGACTCCTTTGAGATTATTTAGGCTATACTGAACTTTCTATAACTTACAGAAACCATAATCTCTCTTGTTTCCATGGTCTTAATCCCGAGGACTTATCCATTATCGTTACCTTCTCACTCACCCTTTTTTTATCCTTCTTTCTGGCTTCCATAAACCTTGTTCCTCTACCATACTTTAGCTTGCGATTTACACATATCCATTTAAACTACTCGCAACCTTCCTTTAACTTGCTTGCCCCATAGATTTCCTAGTGTTATTCTGGAACATCAAGCGAGACATCACATCGTCTCTAATTCTTCTTTACTCTCTTAACCGGACCTATCAATACCTAGCAACCGTGGGCTGGAAGGTATGCCACTAAAGATGCCGCTATTATTCTTGGATACTGAATCCCAACGCTTCTAGCCTTCTTATCCAAAGTATGGACTATACACAACCTCCCACATGTGAATATCTCGTACGTTGTTCACCTTTACCTTACTTACCTTAAAATCTCGCATTACATCTTCTATCTTATTCATGGCCTCCTTTCCACATAGGTATAATTCATATTCACGAGTTGAAGCTCTATTATAATAGTTGTACCTCTGGTGTATACATAATCCGGTGAGAGCTTCATACTGACTTCTTATAAGGCTGGTACTTTTCTAATTGGCTTTATCATAGAGCCGTTATAGAATATGGCTACTGTACTATCTCTCTTGTACCTCTGATATTGTCACGACCTGAAATCCCACCTTCAGGCCGTGACTGCGTCTAATGTTGCACCCGCTAGACTAGCCAACGTACACAATTACATTAACATAGTAACACTGAAATAACAGAAATAACTAGAAAATTTTATATTCCCCTTTAAGTGCGGAAGCAGATAAATTCTGAATTACATACAAATACCCATAACACGATTCGTTTACAATATCCCAGAATCTGGAGTCACTAACTCACGAACTGTCTATGAGATTACTAAATTCAAGGTCCGAAGGAATAATACATAATTGTCTCAGAACTAAGAAAAACAAGACAGAATGGAAAGATAAGGATGGAGGAGACGCAAAGGCCCACGAACGTCGGCAGGTCTACCTTGAAATCTTCGGAGTGGACTGAAGGATGCCCCCTCAATCTGTGCCCACTGGGTCCGGCTGCGCAGTCTACACAACATAAAGAAGTGCAGGTGTAACATCAGTACAACCGACCCCATGTACTGAGTAAGTGCGGAGCCTAACCTCGGTGAAGTAGTGACGAGGCTAGGACCGACAACAATATACATACCCGTGAAATTCTATATAATTACAGGAAAAATATCGACGGAAATAAACAAGTAAAAACAGATATGGGGAGAACATGCTGGGGATAAAAGGGGCAACAAAATACTAGCACAGTAGAACAGGGTAATAACCGAAATGTAAAAGTAAAAGCAGGAATTTAACGTCTCAAAACAGATAATGAACACCAAAAGGATTGGCATGTCCCCTCGTGCATAATCTCACAGTCACTCGGCACGGAATGTCCCCTCGTGCATAAATAGAAAAATCACTCGGCACAGAATGTCCCCTCATGCAATAAATAATACACAATCGGCACGGCATGTCTCCTCGTGCGATAAATAATAAACACTCCGCACGGAATGTCCCCTCGTGCATAATCTCACAGTCACTCGGCACGGAATGTCCCCTCGTGCATAATCTCACAGTCACTCGGCACGGAATGTCCCCTCGTGCATAATCTCACAGTCACTCGGCACGGAATGTCCCCTCGTGCATAAATAGAAAAATCACTCGGCACAGAATGTCCCCTCATGCAATAAATAATACACAATCGGCACGGCATGTCTCCTCGTGCGATAAATAATAAACACTCCGCACGGAATGTCCCCTCGTGCAATAAATAATAAACAATCGGCACGGCATGTCCCCTCATGTGATAAATAATAAACACTCGGCACAGAATGTCCCCTCGTGCAATAAATAATAAACAATCGGCACGGCATGTCCCCTCATGTGATAAATAATAAACACTCGGCACAGAATGTCCCCTCGTGCAATAAATAATAAACAATCGGCACGACATGTCCCCTCATGCGATAAATAATAAACACTGGGAACGGAATGTCCCCTCGTGCAATAAATAATAAACAATCGGCACGGCATGTCCCCTCGTGCGACAAATAATATAAAAACAACAATATAATGTTAAAACTAACAATAAAATTCTCAAGCGTACAAAAACACTCAATAAAACTCTATCATCCCGGCAAGGGACTCAGCTATAACCAAACTCGCTCAGAAATATAATTTCAACAGTAAAAGCCTCAACTGAACAAATAATTCAATAACTTCCCACGTCATGGTACAACATCAATGTATCACTTCTAAATCACCAATTACTCATAGTATAGAGAATATTGAGAACACGGTATCATTCATCACAATGACCCACGGGCATGCTTGACCACAACATATAGGTACTCGTCACCTCACCTATATGTTGGACATGAATTATACACAGCAATAAAGGCTCTATACCTATTCCCTCAAGCTAAGGTTAGGCCAAACACTTACCTCGGCTCCAAAAATGCAAGTCAAGCCTCAATCACAACATTGCCTCTCGAATCCAACTCTGAAACGATAATATCTAGACATAATTGACTTATTAACATCAATAATTACTCAATAAACCAATTCCATAGCCTAATTATGCATTTCCTATCATTCTACAAAAAATACCAAAAATCCGACCTCGGGCCCGCTTGGTCCAAACTCGAGGTTCGGACCAAAACCCGATCACCCATTCCCCCACGAGCCCAAATATATAGTTTGTTTTGAAACCCGACCCCAAAATGAGGTTGAATTTTCCAAAATTCTCAAAACCCTAACTCTACCCAAAACCCCTAATTTCTACTTTGATTTCATGATTTTAGGCCTAGATTCTAGGGTGAAATATTATAAAAAGAAGTTAAGGAGTAAAGAAAATGAGTTATAAATCACTTACTAATGTTTTGGAGAAGAAAGAGTGTTTGGAAAATCGCCTCTTATGTTTTTAGGGCTTTGAAAAATGAAAATAACTGAAATTTTCGTCTATTTATGCCCCTCTCAGGTCCCCCACCGCGGTCAGCGAAAAATGGACCGCGGCCGCGCGAGCAAGGATCAAGAAAAGCTGAAGAAAACCAAGAAAAATTACTGCAGTGACATGCTTTAGTATTTTGACCATAACTTTCTCTATAGATGTTTAAATTACGATTTCTTTACCTTTCTAGACACTAGACACGAAGGGCTATAACTTGCGTTTTTGTATCCTCTCAATATTCCTTGTAGATCAAAAGATATAAGCCTCCGACGTCGGACCAGTGACCCAGCCCCTCCACCGCGGACCGCGAAAACACGACCGCGGCCGCGAAGCCCTCCTCAGGTCCCCCCACCGCGGTCAGCGAAAAATGGACCACGGACTGCGATGGTGGGTTCCGAGAATTGACCCCTCGGACCTACAACAGCTATATTTTAGCCTAAGGACATCCCAAGACCTACTCGGGCCCCAATCGGGACCCACTCGAGCCCTCGGAACTTCAAACCGAGCGTTCCAACAAGTCCCAAATCATCCCACGAACTTATTCGAGTAATGAAACACCAAAATAACATCAAAAACAATGAATTGAACTTCAAAATCTATAGAATTTTCTCAATCTTTATAAACTATCAAATTTTCCATTTTTGATCCGAAACACGTCAAACCAAGTCCGTTTTACACCTAATATTACAGATAGCTCATATAACACATATTAAACCTGTTCCGGCTCCGGAACCATGATACGGGCCCGCTAACACAAGTTTCACATAAAAATTCATTTTCAAAAGTCTTTATTATTTTCAGAAAAACAATTTTCTTCAAAAATTTATTTCTCGGACTTGGGACCTCGGAATTCGATTCCGGGGATACGCCCAAGTCCAATATTTTCCTACAGACCCTACGGGACCGTCAAATCACGGGCCCGGGTCCGTTTACCAAAACTGTTGACCAAAGTCAACTTTAATCAATTAATTATTATAAATTTCAACTTTTCATCAAGTTTTCACATAAAAGCTTCCCGGCTTCATGCCTGGGCTGCGCACGCATATTGAGGTGAGATTAACGGAGGCTTTCGGGGCCTCAAAACACAGATTTAGCTAAATTAACAAAGAATGACCTTTTGGGTCATCACAATCTCCACCTCTAAAACAAACGTTCGTTCTCGAACAGACATAGAGAGGTACCTGAATCGAGGAAAAGATGGGGATATCGGTCCCGCATATCGCACTCATACTCCTGGGTAGCTGCCTCGGCAAGTTGACCTCTCCACTAAACACGAACCGAAGGATAACTCTTCGATCTCAACTATCGAACCTGCCTAGCTAATATGGCTACCGGCTCCTCCTCATAAGTCAAATCCTAGTCCAACTGGACACCGCTGAAGTCGAGAACATGAGATTGATCTGCAATGTACCTCCGGAGCATGGATACATGAAACACTGGATGCACGACTGATAAATGCGGTGGCAAGGCATGTTTGTAGGCAACCTCTCCTACCTTGTCCAAAATCTCAAACGGACCAATGTACCTAGGGCTCAACTTGCCCTTCTTTCTGAACCTCATCACGCCCTTCATAGGCGACACCCGAAGTAACACCTGATCTTCTATCATGAAAGCCAAATATCGAACCCTGCTATCCGCATAACTCTTTTTCCTGGACTGAGCTGTACGAAGTCTATCCTGAATAATCTTCACCTTGTCCAGGGCATCCTGAACTAACTCAAAACCTAACAATCGAGCCTCTCCCGGCTCAAACCATCCAACTAGAGACCTACATCGTCTACCATGCAATGCCTCATACGGAGCCATCTGAATACTCGACTGATAGCTGTTATTGTAGGCAAACTCAGCTAAAGGAAAGAACTGGTCCCATGAACCACCAAAATCAATGACACAAGCCCGCAACATATCCTCCAAAATCTGAATAATACGCTCGGACTGTCCGTCCGTCTGAGGATGAAATGCTGTGCTCAAATCAATCTGTGTGCCCAACTTTCGCTGAAATACTCTCCAGAAATGGGAGGTTAACTGAGTACCTAGGTCTGACATAATGGATATGGGCACACAATGCAATCTAACAATCTCTCTCATGTCAATCTTTGCCAACTTCTCTGCTGAATATGACACTGATACCGGAATGAAATGAGCTGACTTGGTCAGCCTATCCACAAAAACCCAAACCGCATCAAAAATCCTCTGAGTTCGTGGGAGCCCAACTACAAAGTCCATGGTGATACGCTCCCACTTCCACTCAGGAAGCTGAATCTGCTGCATCAACCACCGGGTCTCTGGTGCTCGTACTTAACATGCTGACAGTTCAAGCACCGAGCTACATGAGCTACAATATCCTTCTTCATTCTACGCCACCAATAATGCTGCCGCAAGTCCTGGTACATCTTTGTGGCGCCCGGATGAATGGAATATCGGGAACTATGGGCCTCCTGAAGTGTCAACTCATGAATGCCATCAATATCGGGCACACAATACGGCCCTGTCCTCAGAACTCCCTCATCATCCAATGTGATCTGCTTGGCACCCCCGTGCGAAACCGTATCTCTAAGGGTACATAGATAACGATCATCATACTACCTGGACCGAATACGATCATACAATGAAGAACGGGCCACGGTATGGGCCAAAACATTGCCAGTCTCTGAAACTTCCAATCTCACAAATCGGTTGGCTAAAGCCTGAACATCCAAAGCAAGAGGTCGCTCTCCGGCTGATAAATAAGCAAGACTACCCATATTGGCCGACTTCCGGCTCAAAGCATCGACCACCACATTGACCTTCCCCGGATGATAAAGAATGGTAATATCATAATCCTTCAGTAACTCTAACCACTTTCTTTGCCTCATATTCAACTCCTTTTGCCTGAATAGATATTGTAAACTCTTATGATCCATAAACACCTCACATGGCACACCATACAAGTAATGCCTCCAAATCTTAAAGGCATGAACAATCGCTGCTAACTCCAAGTCATGAACTGGATAATTCTTGTAATGACCCAACCGGTCGTTTTGTGTGTTGCGACTCTGTTCTCGTAAATGACTCTTTCCATAGTGGCTACTCGTGCCTTATGATTTGTGGGGGCAGGTAGTTCGAGATTCAGAAGTGATTTGGCCAGTTCAGGAACACTTGGTTCCTGAAGGCTAGCCTATTTGGCTAATTTTGTTTCCGAGCAGCATTTTGAGCAAACGACCTCAGAATCGAGTGTTCACAGCTCCAGCAGCTCTGGACGATGATTTCGGACTTGAGCGTATGTTCGCCTCAGGTTTCTGATGACCCGGGAGTATTTCGGCACCTGAATTGGAATTCAGGATTTCATAAGATTTAGAATTCAGCCTGGAATTGGACCTCATGATATCATGGTCCGAATGGAATTCCAGAACTGGCAATAGTTCCGTATAGTCATTTATGACTTGTCCGCAAAATTTGTGGTCATTTCGAGCAGTATAGACCCGTTCGGCGTATTGGTGAGCCATTGAAATATCTTACGTTTGAAACTAAGGGGGTTTTGGAGAGTGATTTCTAGTTTGGATGATGTTTTGAGTGTTCCGAGAGTTCGAGCGAGTTCGTCTTATGATTTGGGACTTGTTGGTATAATTTGTCGGGGGCTCGGGTAGGCCCAGGGGCCTCTCGGACCCCAATCGGGGTCAAAAACCAACAATTAATAGCTGGTGGGAGGGGGGCTATTTCTGGTGTGACCGCCCCTACGGTCCATCAGCCGCAGGCGTGAGGCTCACACCAGCGGCCAATCCATCGCAGGAGCGGCCTAGGTCGCAGGGGCGACCCTTCCTCTCGCTGGCGCGGCTCCGCAGAAGCGGACAAAAGTCCGCAGGAGCGACCTCCCCCAGGGCCCAGGCCAATCGCAGGCGCGACCAATTTCATGCAGGTGCGAGTCTGCACCTGCGATCCAAAGGCAGCAGGAGCAAGAACTGCTGGGCAGTTCTATAAAAGGCCCACTCCGTTAATTTACTTCCCAAACTCGTTTTTCCTCCATTGTTAAGACCCCCAAGAGCTCCAAATCAGTGTTAGTGAGTGATTGACTCAGGTAAGTGATTCTTTGGCTTCCCGCATGTTTATAACTTCGATTCTTGAGAAATTCCACTTTCATTAATCAAGAAAATTCATAAGAGGGTTTGGGAAAAATAGAGGTTTTTTTTTTTGAGAAAATTCAAAATCTGATTTTTTAGCTATTATAGGATGATTAATTGAGTTAATCTTGATCCTTAGACGATGTGTAGCGCATTTCTTCAAGAATCGTAATTTTCCGGACGCCGAGGCTCGGAGTTGAAAACACCAATTGCGAGCCATCGAGCGTAATTTGGAGGATTCGTGTGTCTTGTCGATTTGTCCATAGACCGGAGGAGTACTTGTCCTGGAGAGTCTCCTTTCCAAACTTTGTAAGAGGGAAACGTCCCCTAGGCTCCTTGTTTCTAATTGTGATTGTTGAGGGGGCTGCGTACGTACCACGTGATGAGAGTCCGTACGTGGCATCTATACTGTATGTTGGGTAGCCGTAAGACCCACGAGCATGTTCTAGCTGTTTGTTTGATATTATCTGATGCCTTGTACAAGTTATTTGCCGGTATATAATGAAATGGAGCTATGATAGCTTTGAGTTAAATGTACATATTATTCAGATAAGAATTATGAATTTCATCAATTGATTAATTGTGTTACTCCTGATATAATTGATAAAGAGAACGGAGTAAATGAGATAAATCTTGATCCTGAGCTGTTGAGCAAAAATGAAGGTGATTGTAAATCCTTCCTATACTTGAATTATTCCACCATGGTGATATTATGAGAAAAGAGGATAATATGATATAAAATCCTAACTTTGACTATCAAGAGAGATGCGAATATCCGATCCCGTTGAGCGTTGATGAGTCGGTACCATGGTGTCTACATATACACATATATATGCATTCATGCATTCATGGCCCCCGAGTCACAGGTATGATTCGTGATCGGGGAGAACTTATATTTTCATTACTGGCCCCTGAGTCACAGGTTTGATTCGTGATAAGGGAGGAATTACACTTATTTTCACCAGCCCCTGAGTAATAGGTTTGATTCGTGATCAAGGAGAAATTACACTTATTTTCATAGCCCCTGAGTCACAGGTTTGATTCGTGATCAGGGAAGAATTATACTACTATTTTTATCGGCCCCCGAGTCACAGGTATGATTCGTGATCGGGGAGGGTTTTACTTTACATCATTGGCCCCGAGTCACAGGTATGATTCGTGATCGGGAGAGTATATATATTTATGTCATTGGCCCCCGAGTCGCAGGTATGATTCGCGAGCGGGGAGAGATATTGGCCCACGAGTCGCAGGTATGATTCGCGAGCGTGGAGGTTTACTTTATCGAGTCAGCGCACGAGTCGCAGGTATGATTCGCGAGCGTGTGGAGCTTTATGACCGAGTCAGTCCTTATGACCCACCCTTATGACTTCGGCCGATATTCTTGTCCGTGTCGTTTANAAAGAAAACAAGTGATACATATGATCAGCTTACAAAGAAAGGTTATGTTTGAGATTAGTTACCTATTTGTTGATTACATGTCCATGTACTTGATGTAATTTTCTCACATGATTTATTGCTCGGCGTGTACCTTATTTTATAATGTACTGGACCTTAGTGGATATATATTCTACCTATCGTCACAACTCTTTACGAGTTTAGACGGGGTACTCACTTGGTACATATTTGTTTATATGTACTCATGCTGCACTTTCTTTTCTTTTTCTGCACTTGATTGTGCAGGTCTTGAGGCTGGTCCATCTGGTCGTCCGTCTGCTGATAGATACTGATCACGGTGACACTCCATACGGTGAGCTGTCTTCTTGGCGTCATCCTGACAGCACCCCTGGAGCCTTCTAGTTTCATTTTGCTCAGTCTTTTGACCCAGACTGAGGCTTGTATATTTATGTATATATATTTAAGTTGTGGTATCAATGTAGCTGCCCGTTGACATTGTGACACTAGTCNTGTGGTTCAGCTTGTATCTACGGCCTTACCTCATATCGCTGCTATATTACGCATTATATTTGTTATAAATTGTAAATAACTGGAATATCGAGTTCTGGGGTAGTAACTCCTGGGTATTTATATGTTGGCTTGCCTAACCTCGCCGTTAGGTGCCATCATGATTTGAACCAGGTTTTGGGTCGTGACAGCTTGGTATCAGAGCGCTTAGGTTCACATAGTCTCACAA
>ML282256.1:94845-131926 GCA_005239495.1 Nicotiana undulata | reverse complement strand
TTGGAAATTCAACTCCGAGCTTCGGCGTCCGGAAAATTATAATTCTTGAAGAGACGCGTTATACGTCACCTAGGGATCAAGATTAACTCCATTAATCATCCCTCAAAGGCCCAAAAATCAGAATTCACAATAACATCAAACCCCTCTTTCTTCCCCAAACAAAATCTTATGAATTTCCATGAATTAGGAAGAGGAAATTCTCAATGAACGGAAGAAATTACGTGCGGAGGGTTACGGAAATCACTTACCTGAGTTCCTAGGCCAAGATATCTGTTCTGGAGCTCTTGGGGTCGTCAACAATGAAAGAAATTTGATTTTAGGAAATGAATTCGCAACTTGGTCTTTTAAATGAAACTGCCCAGCAGTTTCCGCACCTGCGGAGCCGCGCCTGCGGAGAATAGGCCGCTCCTGCGATGGCCTGGGCCCCTGGGAAAGGTCGCGCCTGCGGGGTTTTTTCCGCTCCTGCGGAGCCGCGCCCGCGGAGAGAAAGTCGCTCCTGCGAAAGGAGACGCACCTGCGAGGGAAATTCCGATGGTGCGAACCTCGCGCCTGCGGCTCATGGACCGCAGGTGCGGTCACACCAGTAAATTCCCACCAGCAGTTCAATTGCTGGTTTTTGACCACGGTCAGGGTCCGGGAGACCCCTGGGCCCACCCGAGCCCTCGACAAATTATACCAACAAGTCCCAAATCACATGACGGACTTGCTCGAGCTCTCAGAACACTAGAAATATCATTCAAACCAAGAATCACTCTCCAAAAACCCTTAGATCAAATTTAGGATTTCAAGAGAAATTTCAACGGCTCATCAATACGTCGAACGGGTCTACACTGCTCGGAATGACCCCAAATTTTGCGGACAAGTCATAAATAACTGTACGGAACTATTGCCAGTTCCGGAATTCCATTCGGACCATGATATCACAAGGTCCAATTCCAGGCTGAATTCCAAATCACATAAAATCCTGAACTCCAATTCAGGTGCCGAAATACTCCCGGGTCATCAGAAACCCGAGGCGAACACACTCCCAAGTCCGAAATCATCATCCGGAGCTGTTGGAGCTGTCAGAACTCGATTCTGAGGTCGTTTGCTCAAAATGCTTCTTGGAACCAAAATCAGCCAAATAGGCTAGCCTTCAGGAACCAAGCGTTCCTGAACTGGCCAAAACACTTCTGAATCTTGAACTACCGGCCCACCCAAGTCATAAGGCACGAGTAGTCGCTATGGGAAGAGTCATTCATGGGAATGGAGTCCCAACACACAAAACGACCGGTTGGGTCGTTACAACGAGGTTGCGGACGCCGTGCAACTACCTCGCAATCTCCGTAAGGCTCCAAAGGGAACAAATATGCTCTAAATCAGTCCTGGCACCTGAATCTGCAGACAAGGTGCAGGGAGTAACGTGAGTACGCCAACTCAGTAAGTAACAATTATAACTAAAGACTTGAGTGCAGTAACGAGCAGTTAAAGATCATGTAAATCTATATAATAAGCAATAATGAAAATAATTTTAATCGAGTCAGAAATCTACATTTCGATTTTTTTCATAAAATCTCCAGTTTTCTATTTAAAATCTCGTATAAAACATTTGGTCAACGTTTTCATTAGAGGCTCAGTGTAAAGAAGAGCGAAAACACTAGTTTCATAAAATATTAGCCCCTCGGGCACAGTGTCACTCAAATAAAGCCTCTGGGGCAAGACTCTCAGACACTCGTGACTTAATTCTCATAAGTCAATGCTCACACTCAGGACTCTCACTAAATAGGTACCATATAACAACCTCTACGGAGTGCATCCCGATCCACATAGTAACCACTGTGGCGTGCAACCCAATCCATGATAGTCGACTGCGGTCACTAGGGGTGTACAGACTCTGTTGCGGCTCATACAGCCCAAACGCTATATCGCTGCAGCGTGCAGCCCAACCCAACATATCTCGTTGTGGTGTGCAACACGATCCATCACTATCCTCACAATCCAGCTCTCGGCCTAACTCAATCATCATCCTCACAAGCCACTTGAGAACTCGTCACAAATCACGGGGACTCAACCCAAAATACCTTTCATTATTTAAAAATAGAGTGATAAACAGGAATAAATAGTGAACAAGTATAAATCATGACTGATATTTTATTTTCTATCAAAACAATGTGAGAATAGTAGTAAAATACCCCTGAGGGTCCATACAGGTCAGCACAAGACCCCGAACATGGCGTACAACCCAAAATATAGTATCAATCTCTAAAGTACAAGATATCGTATGATTTCAAATCAAATACGTGGCTTAATAGTCTCTACGGGATGGACCAAGTCACAATCCATACCGGTGCACGCCCACACGCTCTTCACCTAACATGTGTGTCACCTCATTTATCAATTCAATACGAATTACTCGGGTTTCATACCATCAGGTCTATATTTACAATCGTTACTTAACTCAAACCGGCCCAAATATTAATTCGCGATGCTTTTGTCTCTTGAATCAGCCTCCGATTTCTCTAAATCTAACCAAAATCAAATCTACATCA
This sequence comes from Nicotiana undulata, assembly GCA_005239495.1. Taxonomy (NCBI): domain Eukaryota; kingdom Viridiplantae; phylum Streptophyta; class Magnoliopsida; order Solanales; family Solanaceae; genus Nicotiana; species Nicotiana undulata. The sequence continues at coordinate 129,398 of ML282256.1, read as the reverse complement.
TCAATATATGCTAAGGATCATAGACCATTTGAAAATTATCAAAATTAACCAAAAATACCGAAATTGGCCAAACCCGACCCCCGAGCCCACATCCCGGATTCCGATAAAAATTACAAAACTAGAATCCTTACACTCTCACAAGTTCGTACATACAAAATTTGCTAATATCTCACAACAAAATCTCGTTCAAAACCTCAAAAATCCACCTCAAGAACACTTCCTCTTTTTCCCAAAATTTTCACCCAAGTCCCAAATTAGATGATGAAATTAAAGACACAATCACGGGATTTAGCCAAAAACTAGTAAGAATTAGTTACACCAATGCTTTCCTTGAAATATCTCCCAAGAATCGCCTCTACCCAAGCTCCAATTCGTCAAAAATTGAAAAATGGGATGAACTCCCCTTATTTTATTACTTAAAGTTTCTGTCTAGGATGCCCTCGACGTACCCTTAATTTTACCTTGATCCTGCCCTCGATTACGAACCACCCCGAGGTCGAACTACCCCCGAGGTCGAACAAACCCTGAGTAACCCCGAGGTCGAACTACCTCGAGGTCGAACTACCCCGAGGTCATTTACCTATAAGTCAAATTTCGGTTGACTTTTCTAACTATAAAGCCAACTTAAGAGACTAAGTGTCTCATTTCTCTCCACAATCAATCCGAACCCGAGCCAACCCAGCACAACATAAAAGAGCTTAACAACACATAATAAAGAAAAAATAGGGGAAACGGGGCTAAACTCTCGGAACGACCAATCGGGTCGTTACAGAAACTGTCAAGGAAACTCGTGTAAGCATCCACCTATCGCAGCCGAAGAAAGAAGAATAAATCCGGTTCTTGAAGGAGTGTGAGGATATTTTTGCATGGTCCTACTATGAATGACCAGTTTGAGCACTCCATAGTAACTCATAAACTACCTACCAACCCTATGTGTCCGCCTGTAAAGCAAAAGCTCAAAAATTTCAAACCATATATAAGTATGAAAGTAAAGGAGGCAGTCACCAAGAAGATCAAAGCCAAGGTTCTCAAAGTGGTTGAATATCCAACCTGGTTGGCTAACATTGTGCCAGTTCCAAAGAAGGATGGGAAAGTCAGAGTGTGTGTCGACTATCGAGACCTAAACAGAGCAAGTCCCAAAGATGATTTCCTGTTGCCAAATGTACACATACTGATTGAAAACAGTTCCACGCATGAAATCCAATCCTTTGTGGATTTCTTCACGGGATATCATTAGGTCTGGATGGATTAAGGAGATGCCAAAAAGCCAGCCTTTAAAACACCATGGGGATTGTATTGCTAAAAACTAATGTCGTTTCGCATGAAGAATGCTGGAGCCAAGAGGGCCATGACAACCATTTTCCACGACATGATACAAAAAGATATAGAGGTGTACGTAGAGGACGTCATCATCAAATCTAAGAAGGGTACAAATCACACAACAGATTTGAGGAAATTCTTTGATCGTCTTCGAAGGTAAAATCTGAAACTAAATCCCGCAAAATGTGACTTCGGAGTCCCTATTGGAAAATTGTTAGCGCTCATTGTCAGCCGACGAGGAATTGAGCTAGACTTGTCAAAAGTCAAGGGTATCCAAGACTTGCCACCTCTCTTCACCTTGCTTACACGGGCTACAATCAACATAGAAGACTCAAATCATAAGGGTTAGTTCCCCCACACAAGGTTAGGCAAGATACTGTAACGACCCGACCGGTCATTTTGAGAATTTAAGCTTTGTTCGATGGCGTAAGGTCATGAACAACTTCACTTTGGGTATATTGACCTACGTGCGTAGTTGGATTCAAATACCGGATGATCCGGATTCGAATTGGAAGGTAAATTTCAATTTGTTTGAAGCTTAAGAGGTGGAAATTGACCGGAGGTTTGTATTTTGTGTAAATGGCCTCGGAATTAGTTTTGGTTACTGTCAACAGCTTCGTATGATGATTTTTGGACTTAAGCGCGTGTCCGAAATTGGTTTGGAGGTCCATAAAGCAATTTGAGGTAATTTGGCGAAAGTTAGAATTCCGACGATTTCAGTCGATAGGTGCAATTTTGATATCGGGCTCAGAATGCAATTCCGGGAATGGTTGTTGGTCTTTTGTGTTAATTGTGAATTTTCTGCAAAATTTCACGTCATTCCGGGTTGAATTGATAGGTTTCGACGCGAGTTTTGATATTTGAAGTTTTGGAAATTCATAGTTTAATTTTTCGGTTTGATTCATCGTTTTGGTGTTGTTTTATGTGATTTGAAACCTCGAGCGAATCCGTGTTAGGGTATATGACTTGTCTATGTTATTAGACGGGATCCCGGGGGCCTCGGGTGTGTTTCAGATGGGTTACGAGCCACTTTCTTCATTTTTTGGACTATTGTCTTCTGGTGTCTGAATTTCTTCATCGCGATCGCAGCCCTTCTTTCGCGACCACGATGTGTCTCTAATGATCTCCTCAAATTCCTTCATTGCATTTGCATAAAGGCTATCTCGATCCTGTGACTCCATAAAAATTCCTCATCGCGATCGCATCCCCTTTTTTCGCGTTCGTGTAGTAGAGACCAGGCCTTAGGCACTGGTACCCGTTACTCTCCGCGTTTGCATGACACCGTTCGCGATCGCAAAAGCCAGCATACACCTTGTACGTGGACGCATAAGGTACTCTGCGATCGCGTAGCACATTTTAGACCAACAACAATTTCTTCCTATGCGACCGCGTATCGATTTCCGCGATCGCGATTCACCAAACACCTGGGCTGAATATAAGTTTTAAAATTGGGGGTTTCACCATTTTTATCATATTGTTTTGACTTCTAAAGCTCGGTTCTTGGCGATTCTTTGAGGGGTTTTCACACAAATTGAATGGGTAAGTGTTGTTCCACTAGAATTGAATATATTCCATGAATTAGTCCTTGTTTTTATCATTTAATTTTTGTTTTGGGTTGAGGGGAAATGTGGGGTTTGAAAGGAAATTCCTAAATTTAAAAATGATGATTTAAAGGACCAAATGGTATCGGAATTGGATAAATTTTGTGTCACAACCCAAAACCTATGGGTTGTGATGGCGCCGGACACCACTGTCAGGCAAGCCGACCCCTTAATCAGTTGGAACACTTTCCTGTTTAACATTTTAGAATTGAAGCCTCTTCTTGCATTTTCATTATTAAATAAATAAATTGAGTAATTTAAATATTGCAAGAAACTAACTTAATACAAAAAATAAATACCAAGACATCCCCAGAACCTGGTGACACAAGTCCATGAGCAATTTCTAAGAATTTATACAATTATACAACGCTTGTCCGAAAAACAAATTGGACAAAGGCAATAAATATAAAATGTAAGTACACAAAAGGGGGACTCTGGAAGCTGCGGAACGCCTCTGGATGACTGCAACCCGTATAAGTCCCCAAATCGATCACTGTACTATAAAGGTACCTGTGCAACAAAATGCACAAAAAGTGTAGTATGAGTACATATGCATATATGTACCCAGTGAGTATCCCGTCTAAACTCGAAGGAGTAGTGATGAGAGGTTGACTAGATACTCACTAAAGTCCAACAATATAATATAAAAAGAGATATGGCTAAAGCAGTAGGCATGTGAAGCAGAAATCAACAAGTACATAAGCAAATAATGTAATCCAAGTAACAACTGAAATTGAACAGCAAGTGCCAAATCCTCCGTTTACACAATACCTGTCAATCCCACTATAAGTGACTCAGACTCAAGTGATAATACAATACCAGAACAAGACAACCGGCCGGAGTCATAAGGGTGGTCATAAGGACTGAGGTCATAAGCTAACCCACGATCGCGAATCATACATGCGACTCGCGTGCTGACTCAATAGTAATAAGTTGACCCACGATCGCGCATGCAGTTTGCGACTCATGTGGTGACACGATAATGATAAGCTACCCACGATCGCTCATCATGTCTGCGACTCGTGTGCTAACTCGATAATATAAGCTACCCACGATCGCTCATCATGCCTGCAACTCGTGTGCTAACTCGATAATGATAATTACCCACGATTGTGCATCATGCCTGCAACTCATGTGCTGACTCGATAATAATAATAATAATAATATATAAGCTGATCCACGATCGCGCATCCAATCTGCGACTTGTGTGCTGACTCGATAATGATAAGCTACCCACGATCGTGCATCATGCCTGCGACTCGGGTGCTGACTCGATAATGATAAGATACCCACGATCACGCATCATGCCTGCGACTCGTGTGCTAACTCGATAATGATAAGCTACCTACGATCGTGCATCATGCCTACGACTCGTATGTTGACTCGATGATAATAATAATATATAAGCTGACCCACGATCGCGCATCCAGTATGCGACTCATGTGCTAACTCGATAATGATAAGATACCCACGATCGCGCATCATGCCTGCGACTCGTGTGCTGACTCGATAATAATAATATATAAGCTGACCCACGATCGCGCCTCCAGTCTGCGACTCGTGTGCTGACTCAATAACAAGTGCATATTCATATATAGGTTTATATGTGTACCGACTCAACAGTGAACCCAACAGGACCGTGACAATACCACTATAGCCAACTGGGATTGAAATCATAATATTTCACCTTTCCATGTCATCTCAACAACAATCACAACTTATAGTACATACAAGGTACAAATAAGGCACATAGAGGCATGCTCGTGAGTCCTAAAGATACCCGACATAGCAATATAGACGCCACATACGGACTCTCGTCACTTGATACGTAATCGGACCCCACAACATTTATATATAACAAATAAGGAACCTATAGGGACATTCCCCCCTTACGAGGTTGGAAAGAAGACTCACCTCGCTCCGAAGTTCCATAACTGGCTTCTAAGCCCTTCCGACGACTCCAATGGATGCACAACGCCCCCAAACAAACCAAACAACGAAAAACCAATGAAAATATACTCTAATATTTACTAAAAATTCAGATTATATAATTTCCCAACTCCGCTCAAGGAATTGACCAAAATGCCCTTGGGCCCACGTGCTCGAATTCCGAAATTTCTCGAAGATAAATTCTACCCATAAATTTACTAACTCAAATATACAATTTGTTACAATTTTCATGCTCAAATTCATGACTAAAATCAAATTTTATCAATTCTAGGTTTCCTTGCAATTTCCCCACATTTTCCCCAATTTTTCATATCAAATCTATGTAATAAATCTTGTATTTAACTTGGAAATAAGTAAAAACAACTTACCCTTGATGCTTGATGAAACCCCCCTTGAAATGTTCTCCAAAATCATCCAAGCCAAATGAAAAAAATGAAAGAAATGGCCAAAATTCGTGTTTAAAGAATCTTCCCCTGCTTCATCGAGTTGTACCTTGCGCTTGTGCTGCACAGGTTGTACATCCTATTAAAATTCCCTTGTTGAACACCTTATGTTAAAACACCCATAACTTCTTGTATAAATATCCAAAATACAAACGGTTTGAAGATTTAGAAACTAGGTTAAACGATATTTAATTTGAAAGGTTGTACACCATATACCGTTTTATGTATTCCGAGATATGAGCTTCTAAAGTCGGCTTCACGCACCAGAAAATTCTGGCAAAACTGCCCCACCATCCATCTTCAATCGGTCATAAAGGTTTGCACATAACTCTAAATGACAAATGGTTTAATATTATAAAAACTACACTTCAAGATATACAACTTTCATGTTTTGTAAATTTTCAGATTCCTTATAGATTATTATATATACGCTTCCAAAGTTAGCTCTTCGACGCACAATTTGCTGTCCAAAAAATGCAGCAAAACTTTTCTGCAATTTTTTCTTCTTTTTTTTGTCCGAAATTCATTCCGTTAACCTTCCGAAATCCACCCGAGGTCCTCGGGTCCTTAACCAATTATATCAACATGTCCCAAAACATGATACGAACTTGCTCGAGGCCTCAAATCACATCAATCAATGCCGAAATCTCGAATCACACTAAAATTCAAACTTTATGAACTTTGAGATTTCAAACTTCTACATCCGATGCCGAAACCTATCAAATCACGTACCATTGACCCCAAATTTTGCACACAAGTGATATTCGACATTATGGACATTATCCAACTTTAGGAATTGGAATCCGACCCCGATATCAAAAAGTCAAACTCTCGGTCAAACTTCTCAAAAACCTTCAAATTTCTATCTTTAGCCAAATGACTTCAAAATGACCTCCGGACATCCGAATTAACTTCCGATCGCGCTACCAACTCCAGAATCGCCATACAGAGCTATTCCCAGACTCGGAATCCCAAACGGACATCAATATCATTGAAATGCGCTTCAAGCCAAACTTAGGAAATTTCTTCAAAAATGCTAACTTCCACAATATATACTGAAACGCTCTCGGGTTATCCAAATCTCGATCCAGATATACGCCCAAGTCCGAAATAACCATACGAACCTGCTGGAACATTCGGATCCTGATTCTGAGGTCGTTTACTCAAAATTCCAGTTTTACTCAATTTCTTCAACTTAAGGCTTCTGAAATGAGAATTTTCCTTTCAATTTAACCCCGAACCTCCTGAATTTATACTCTGACCATACACAGAAGTCACAATACCCGAAATGAAGCTGTTCATGACTCCCAATGACTGAACGACACGCTGGATTTCAAAACGACCGGTCGGGTCGTTACATTCTCCCCCACTTAAACAGACGTTCGTCCTCAAATGTGCCAAGAACTGCCCCCGAATTATCTCAAATCACTGTTTAACACCTCGTGCACCTGCCCATGCTACCACAACCCAGTCGAGCACATTAGGTTGATAAAATCTGAAGATATTCCCTTTTATCCATATAATAAACTCAGACCCCAGTTCCAACATTTGAAATTCTCTTCCATGCCTGTTTCTAATATGTGAACACCACGTCAAATACCACTTATCTATTCAAGATTTTCACCAATGTGGTCATCCGAAGAACAACTGGCTATTATTGAGTCTTTCCACTCCTCACCGTATGGTGGTCATCATGGAGGGGCGAGAACTGCTTCTAAAGTGCTTACTTATGGGTTCTTTTGGCCCACTTTGTATAAGGAAGTATTAGATAATATCCGGGCTTGAGTGATTTTGGAAAATCAATTTGGGTGATGTTGGAACCTTATCTCTCAAGAACTCTCTTTTTCTTCTCTCTATTTTGTTTAGAATCCAGTTAAAATGAAAGGGGGTAGGGGTTAAATGAAGCTGGGGTCGGGTATAAAAGTTTGGAAAATTAAAAGCCCGTGTCAAATATGCGGCCAGGAATGCGATCGCATTCCTGACATGCGGCCCGCAGAGCTGACCGCAGAATGGCCCCAGGTGGGCCAAAATTTGGAAACAATCTGCCCAGGTATGCGACCACTGTGCGGTCCTCATACTCGTTATGTGATCGCATAGTGTGTCTCATAACACCCCTCCCCAAAAATCAAAGGCAATAATGCGACATCTATGCGGTCCGAGAATCGAATGCGGTTGCAGATTGGACCGCATAGTTGTCCTACAGTTGGGCAGTGATCTGCCCATGTATGCGACCACTATGCGGTTCGCATACACGTTATGCGATCGCATAGTGCGTCGCATAACACCCAATTTCTGGAAAATTTAATTCTTTAACTCCCGGGGTACTTTTCGTTTAGATTAGGTCCGTTTTAGGAATTTCCACAGTAAAAACAACTCGGGAACTCGTTCGGGCATTATTTTAAGCAAGAAATTTTACGGGTCTTTACATTCTCCCCCCTTAAAATCATTCGTCCTCGAATGAGGATTTAGGAAATCATTTGGTTTTGAAAACATGATATGCAAACTTCTAGATTTACACTAACTCCAATATTTTCAGAAAATTTCGCCAGAGTCTCCTTTGTATTTAGACCCATCTACCTGCCAGAGAGCCCCCGAAACACATTTCCAAGCAGTATTACACCATTTTAACTATTCAATAGCTCACACACCAAGTTTTTACCTCAACAATTTACAAGTATTTGGTCACTTTATCAACTACACATAACTCATTCTCCTCACCTCACAATTGCACATGATTCAATCAGTGTGACATATTTGCACATAACTTTTGGCCATTTCAGTGCGCCCATACAGTTCAATCACCTCAATAGATCATAGACAATTCAATTAACCATTACCAATCTATACTACCATTAAGCATTTACTTAGCACATTTGTTTCACAAAACTTTTATTTGCTTTAAAGGGGTCACATATTTTTCAAGTAAGGGCAGCACAAACAATTGTGGTATGCATAGAAAAGTTACAACAACAAGGCTTTTTAGGGGAAAACAAGTTAGGGTCCCTTCTTATGCAACATTAACCACAACTTACAATTGCCTAGGAATAGGAACACGCACGATTCACTACTAGACTCATTCAAACAAGTGGGGGTACTTTTCTTTCATTTCCTTCTCCGTCTCCCATGTAGCTTCTTCGACTTGCTGACTTCGCCATAACACTTTGACTGAAGAAATTTCCTTATTTCTCAATTTACGGACTTGCCTATCAAGAATAGCAATCGGAACCTCTTCATATGATAGTTCTTCATTTACCTCAATGGTTTCGACTGGCACGATGGTGGATGGATCTCCAATTACCTTTTTCAACATGGACACATGGAACACCGGGTGTACTAATGACAACTCAGGGGGAAATTCCAACCTATAAGCTACTTGCCCTATCCTTTGAGCAATCCGATACGGCCCGATGTACCTGGGGCTCAATTTACCTTTCTTCCCAAACCGCATCACTCCCTTCATGGGAGATACCTTTAAGAACACCCAATCATCTACTTGGAATTCTAATTCTCTCTGGCGAACATCGGTGTAAGATTTCTGGCGACTCTGAGCAGTTTTAATCCTTTCCTGAATGAATCTAAATTTCTCCATAGATTGGTGCACAAGATCTGGTCCTAACAATTATGCTTCACCAACCTCGAACCATCCGATCGGAGATCTACACCTCCTTCCGTACAATGCTTCAAACGGGGCCATTCGGATACTAGCATGGAAGCTGTTATTATAAGCAAACTCGACAAGCGGCAAATGATCATCCCAATTAACCTTGAAGTCTAAAACACAATCCCATATCATATCTTCAAGAATAGTCCCCTCTGCCTGACCGTCAGTTTGTGGATGGAAAGCCGTGCTGAGATTTACCTGAGTACCCAAACCTTGCTGAAATTTCCGCCAAATATTAGTTGTGAACTGGGCCCCTCGATCTGAGATAATAGAAACTGGAGTTCCATGAAGTATAACTATCTCCTTGATTTACAATTGAGCATATTGTTCCGCTGTGTCGGTGGACTTGACTGGCAAAAAGTGAGCTGATTTCGTGAGTCGATCCACTATCACCCAAATAGAGTCGATCTTGCGATGAGTGCGAGGTAACCCTACCACGAAATCCATATTAATCATTTCCCACTTCCACATTGGTATTTCCACAAGCTGGGTTAACCCACCGGGCCTTTGATGCTCGGCCTTCTGTGACGGCGTATTAAAAATTTGCACTATTTGCAAATATTAAAACCTACATATCTATTTCATTATAAGGTCACATTGAGTGTTTCAAAAGCCTAACTTGATTAGAATTACACAAGGAATCCATTGGACACGTAAAAATCGAGTTTCAGGATAGTTTGGCACGAGAAACGAGGCAAAATAGCTGGAAGAAAAATTTATTAAAAACAGGTAGACCTTCATCTTCAAATATTAGAACCCTACAGCTCTAGGAACGAATTTATTCACCAAATATCATCCCCAAGTCATAGGTAATCAATTCTAAACTTTACTCTTTCAATTACCCATTGTTTTATATCACCTTTTAATCAAAAACTAACATTCTTCATGGTAAAAATTGAGGGTTTGGGTAGAATTACAGAATTTTGTAAAAATCGAATCTTTACCTCAAATTGAGGTCGGATTTCGAGACTAATTGTATATTTGGGTTTGTGGGTGAATGGGAAAACGTAATTTGGTCCGAACCCCGAGTTTAGACCAAGCGGGTCCGGGGTCGGGTTCTCGCTTTTTTGAGAAAACTTAGGAAACATTTTATTTTTCAATAAAGTTAGTTACTTTAGTCTTAATTAATGATATTGAGTTAATTATAATTAGATTCGAGCAAGTTAGAGCAAGATTCTAAAGGAAAATCTATAATTAGGTTGTGAGTGGCCTGCGAAATTGAGGTAATTGTTTGGTCTAACTTTGACTTGAGGGAATAGGAATCCCCACTTGTTTGATATGTGAAATGCATGGGTGTGGTGTATAGGTGAGGTGCCAAGTATCTATGCACCACCCAATTTTCTTCTTAAGCATGATCCATTTCCTGTTCACAACGTAATTGATTCTTGTCTTAATTGTTCTATGTCCATTATTGTTTCTATGACTACTTGGTCTTGTTATTTTATTGTTAGATATTGTTGTGGTTATTTTGGAAAGAGTATTGGTTGTTTTAGCTGGATTCCTTGTTGTACAAAATGGTTGAGCGGTTTGGTATTGTGTGGTACACACGTTCCTGTTGGTTCCATTTTTGATAATATTGAGGGAGTGATGAGGAATGCAATTTAATTGTCTTATGATTGTTGAGGTTTACGTTGATGTTTGGTTTCAATTATTTGTTGCCTATGGTTATGGAAAGTGTATTAGAAGTGTTGGTTGTTCTTCTGATTTTATCATGGTACATAGAGACTGAGCTGGGTTGACAGTGTTATGGTATTTACATATATTCTAGTTTGTTTTATTGTGAAATGATATTAGTTGAAGCTTTCGAGCTACACTGTTTTCTGTTTGAAATTTGTTGAACTAAAAGTGTTGTGAAAGGCTTGGCCTGAACAATTAAAGTTTTTGATGAATAAACAAAATTGGTGTGATAAGGGGGTGTGATAAGGGTGGATAATTGATTGTGATATTGTGAATATGTGAGATTGGGTTGCACGCCGCAACAAGACCATATAATATGCATGTTTTATTGTTTATAAAATAAAGGCTGGAACACTCATTATTTTATTTTCATTATTTCATATTCTGCTTTTATTGTTATTTAAAGTGAAACTTGTTCTGTTTACAATTGTCGAGGCATTATTGTGAAAGGCTTTAACTTGAAAGGCGGTGATAAGGGGGCTGTGATAAGGGTGGATAATTGATTGTGATACGGGTGAATAAATTGATATGATATGTCTGGTAAGATCGGGTTGCACGCCGCAACAAGGAGCAATAAGGGAGGACAATTATATTTTTATTGATTTTCAAAGAAAGACAAAGATTTGAAAACTACTATTTTATATTACTATTTTTCATATTTTGGCACTACTTTTATTTAAAGTTAAAGTTTGGAAACTTGGAAATTATTTGAGAGTTTGTGATAGCTGAGTCATGAAAAAGACGGCAGAGTTATTTCATTGTTGTTGCAGTACCTAATTATTTGTTTAGATTTCCTTTTTTGCTTTATAATTATTGTCTCAGTTATATTTTTCTTGTTCGTGTAGAATTATTTTATTGCATTATTGTATATATTATTGTCACAAGTTATATGTTGTTAATATCCCGCCGTAGCCTCGTCACTGATTCGTCGAGTTTGTCTCGACACTTACTTAGTACCTGGGGTACGCTGTACTGATATTACACTCTGTACTCTTTTGTGCAGATCCATGTATCGATCGGTAGTAGAGATATTTAGAGCGGCTATTCATTTATTCGGAGACACGAGGTATATCTGCCGGCGTTCGCAGATCCCGAGAGTCTTCTCCTATTTCCATAAACGCTGTTTTATTTTATTCAGAACAGTTAAATTATTTCGTTCAGCCCAGTATTTGTAGTATTCTTTAGTAGTTCGTGAATTGTGACACCAAACCCTGGGTAATCTTAGAGTTATTTATATACTTAGTTCGTGGTTCGTTTTATTGAATTGCTTCTTCTTTTATATTTGGAGTATCTAATTGGAAATCATTTATATTAAGTTACTTTTTATTTATTTATTTATGCTAAAGTAAATAATCTGTCACGACCCGAATTTTCCTCCACAGAGTCTCGTGACGGCACCTAGCCTATACGACTAGGTAAGCCTATAATAAGCGGGAAATATAGGATAAAATAGTAATAAAGCAATAAAGGTAGGGTAATAACTATAAACCTTTAGCCGCTCGGCATTTACAGCTCTCAATACCCCAAAACGCGAAATATCACCAAGTCACAAGCTTAGCAACTATAGCTCTATACAATGGAATTAAGAAAGTATCTATGTCTATGAAGTATATCTAAACTAGAGTAGGGAGGGGACACGGAAGGTTCTGCGGACGCGACAGAAATACCTCATGGTCTCCAAGTAGTTGTTGCGACTCCTAACCACGGTATTGAGTGCTGGTACCTGGATCTGCACATGGGAAAAACATGTGCAGGAAAGGGCGTGAGTACTCCACATTCGGTACTCAGTAAGTGCCAAGCCTAACCCTAGTCAAGTAGTGACGAGGTCAGGTTGAGGCTCTACTGAGTTTGCAAATAAAACAATTATAATTTAACAGTAGCAATAAATAGCAAAAGTAAACAGAGATTTAAAGTAAAGCTGGAAAGGATGATTTAAAATAACTCTCGGCCCAGCACAACATATAGCTCAACAGAAATCGTGCAATGCAATACGGGGGGAAAGCTTCCGAATCTCGGCTCGTAGTCCCAATTTAAATATGCAATGCAGTACAAGGGGAAAGCTCCCGGATCTTAGTTTGTAGTCCCATTTTAAATATTCTATGCAATACAGGGGGGAAATCTCCCGGATCTCCGTCCGTAGTCCCAATTTAAATGTGCAACGCAATACAGTGGGAAAGCTCCTGGATCTCAGTCCGTAGTCCCAATTTAAATATGCAATGCATAATGTATGACGATCGCAACGTAATGAAAGAGTTCGAGGAAAATAATATGTAAAATATAGTAAGACTACCTAAGCATGCTTTAAAATAATGACAATTTTGAGGGAAAACAAGTAAAGCAAGTAGACATGCTTATCCCTAAGCTAACTACTCAGTAAAATAGGAGAAGGCAGTAATAAAGGAATGAAAATGAGGTATGCCAAGGAAAGAACAGTGGAATTTTAGTAAAAAGGACTCGTGCACGCACTCGTCACCTCACGTACACGGTGTCCACGTAGTGAAATCAGTTAAAAATGCCTAAGAAAAAGTCCCCAACACAGAGTTTGGCAAGCCACATACCTTGATTGCGCTACTCAACCAATATCACGCTCTCGCCACGAGTATCCGACTCCGGGTGGCCCAAATCTATTCAATTTGATTGCATAATGTATCATTTCACGGAAACAAAATAGCTAATTAATTCAAAGCTAATACACAAAATTAGAAAATTCGCCCAAAAGGTCCCCCGGGCCCACGTCTCGGAATCGGGTAAAATTTACAATTTCCGAACACCCATTCACTTACAAACTCAATCGAACAAAAATCATCAAAAATCCGATGCCAAAATCTCCGTAAAGCCTCAGATTTTTACTTGGGGAAGTTTCACCCTAATTTCATGGTTTTTCACCCATTTTCATTGATTAGATTAAGGAAATTGATAGAGATTAATGGTATATCTATGGATTAAGGTTAGAAAACGTTACCTATGATGTCACGACCCAATTTTCCCTCCACAGGGTCTCGTGACGGCACCTAGTCTATACGACTAGGTAAGCCTAAAATTTGCAGAAATAAAGATTAAGCAAAGCAATAATAGAAACGATAAAGCAGAAGCAATACTGTAAAACTGAGCCGCTCGGCATTTACAGCTTTACTCTTCCCCAAAACCCGGAATATCACCAAGTCACAAGGTTCACAACCATAGCTCTATACAACGAAATAAAGAAAAATATATGTGTCTATGAACTATATCTATACTAGAGTAGGAAGGGGACTCGGACGGCAGAAATACCTCATGATCTCCAAGTAGCTGTTGCAGCTCCTAACCACGGTACTGAGTGCTGGTACCTGGATCTGCACCTGGGGAAAACAAGTGCAGGAAAGGGCGTGAGTACTCCACATTCGGTACTCAGTAAGTGCTAAGCCTAACCCTAGTCAAGTGGTGACGAGGTCAGGTTGAGGCACTACTGAGTTTGCAATTAAAACAGTTGTAAATTTAAAAGTAGAAATAAATAGCAATAACACATGTTGACAATTTGAACATTTGGATACAAGGTCCGCCACACCCCTCTTCATACCGCTCCACCAATAAATTTTCCGGAGATCATGATACATCTTCGTAGAACTTGGGTGCACAGAATACCTGAAGCTATGAGCCTCCGCCATTACCCTCTCCCTAAGATTATGTACATCTGAAACACATAGCCTACCTTGACATCGCAACACTTCATCCTTAGCTGCCGAGTGACGATAATGGCTAAAAAGGAAATTACTAATGCGACTGATGCTTTTGCGGGCTATCAGAAAAATATTATTAGCAGCGTTCTAAAAGATACATTTACCTTTCGCTAGGTCATATACATGCATCATTGTCTTTCTTAGTAGCGTAGACGGAAAAGGTTTTTATGCTGCCTAAGCTTTTAAATGGTCGTGTATAATTAACTTTGACATTTCTTCTCGCAAGAACAACTCACAAATTAACATATAGAAACTAATGGGACGGGCCTTTAAATCACAATGAGTAAAGGAAAAAATAATGCTATCTACTTCAGGACTACAGAATTAACATTAGCCAAATTCACATGTGCAATGAGCGTTCCCAAATCATGAATATAAAAATCCCATTGGTTTCATTTTAAAGAAAACCCGTCGGTAGATTTCCACCAAATCCTGAAAACAAACTCATTTTTCCAAGTATTAGAAAATTGATCATGTCACACAATTCTTCTTACTTGGGATGGGAGGTTCAACATCTTCATGTTTTTAAGAAATTGGAAGTGTTCAATTATGAGCGTACATATATTAAAATAAATATAAGCTACGTGCACTAACAATATAAAAAACGTTTTAGCTACCAATATAATTAGTTGTAAGTGGGTCAGTTACCTTTTTTTTTGGATAGATTATCAAAGTCATACATAAACTATAAAGAGATTGATAAACTCTAAACATTGTTTAACTAAAACCAAACAAAATTGAGCAAATAGAATCCTCAGAGCTAGAAATCTTTCAACAAACACATAAGGTTTACCTTTTAAATTTAAATCCTATTTGAATTCCAATATCTTTTTGTTTGGCCAAATATTAAAATGATGTCCGTTTTCCAACAATAATATAGGTTGCTAGGTAGAGGAATGTGAAAAAATAAATAAATAAGCATGATAATAAAATAGGTTATTAGAAAGGAGAAAGTGTCTGCAGCTGTATAGTGGAATTGAGAGTCCAGAGTTTTAAAACATAGTCTACTTTGTGATTTTGTTGTATGGTGTAAAAGTTTGGTGATAGTATGATGGATTTGCCAAATGGTATTGTTATTACACAAAATTTTGATGGGAACGTCATATTCACATACTGTGGCCTACAATTGTTAGGCAAAGTGCTTGAAACAAAATTTTAACAGTATGACCTTTCACGTAGTTTATTTCTTTCCAGTTTTACGTACTGACATAAACTGACAAGCACAACAGATGCTTGCTCAACTATAGAACATTTTATTCGATATAAATTATTTTGTACCGTTTAACAGATTTATTGGATTATTCGGTCATATAATCTATAATATTTCTGCTCTTTACTAATTAGAATTATGTCAATATACTAACGAAAATTAAATACTATCAGTGTAAAATGTTAAATAATATGTGGAAGATGGAAGTGTATGTTGTATCTAATGCATGAAAATTAAACATAACGAATCATGAGTGTATTAAAAAAATAGGTAAAATAAAATTATTACTTATCGATAATATTATACTCCATAATTACTAAAATTATTACGTAATAATAATAACACATATATAGCAAATAGACCAGTCAGGAGGGGTCATTTATATCTAAAATGTAACACAAACTCATCTACACAAATACACACATACATATAATAATGTGCGTGTGCGTGCATTCATATTAGGAGCGACAAACAGGCGGATCGGATCGAATATAATTCGGTCGAAACAGGTAATGAAAAAAATAGATAAATTATTTGACCCGGTCCATATTTAACACGGGTAATAAACGGGTTAACCGGCGGATAAAATGAATAACCATATTATCCATTCATGACTTCACATTAGCCTCAAGTTCTAATATGAATTTGCTGCCCCTTGTAACAGAAGAACATTACTGAAATAATTTTTCAATAATTGTATTATCTATATATTACTCATTGGTTACCCATTTTTCAAATGGATAATATGGGTAATTATCCATATTCGACCCGGTTTAAAAAAATCAGTTATCCAACCTATTTTTAGTGGGTTGAATTGAGTGAATAACTATTATTTTTAATCATTGCCAGGTCTAATTCATATGTACATGTTTACATGTATTATATTGTTTATCATGCAAAAATATATTAATAACTTTTATATTGAAGAAAAATTATCATTGGAACAACTTTACAAAGGACGGATAAATTACTCAATCAACATAAAAAGATACAACCTTTGAAGAAACAGGAGAAGAAAAAAATAATGATTACCAAATATTTTATTAGCTAGAGTAGGGCTGTTCATTTGGATCGGATATCCGAAATCCGAACCGATCCATTCAATTTTGGATTTTGGATTTCGGATTGGACCGGATTTCGGATTGTGTTTATAAAAATTTCGGATTTCGGATCGGATTCAGATTGGTATATTTTAATCCGATCCGATCCGAAATCCGAAATTATTAGGCAATGTATAAATACTACACTTTAATTTCGGATAGTCAGTACTTTCTTTACATCTTCCTCCAAGTTATTACCTTTACAATTGCTAGAGTTAGCTATATTGGCACCATAGTACTCTCATAATTGTATAAACATGAATTTTTCTTAATGCATTGCCTCTTTTACAAAGAAAATATACATATTAGTTTGCAACATTGAGGCATTTACGATCCGAAATCCGATCCGATCCAAACTTTAAAATCCGAATCCGATCCGATATAATTCGGATCGGATTCGGATTGCATTTTCTAGAATCCGAAATCCGAAATCCGAATCCGAAATATACTAAATCCGATCCAATCCGATCCGTGCACAGCCCTAAGCTAGAGTATGAAAAGATACGCATGTTTAATGTAATAGCTTATATATTGACTTTCTTTAGTTTATAAGTATATTTAAGAAAATATTAGTAGTTAATATTAATATATTATCCTATGTGAATTTGGGAGATATTTGTAATTTATCATCATCATCATATATTCATAAGGCGCAAAAAATTCTTGAATGCTAATAAGGAAAATGACACTGTATAGCTGCTCAAAAATAATAGCCAAAATATATATATTTTTTGTATACATATACATTATGTATATTATATACAAAAATTATACGAATTTTATACACGTTTTCGGCTAACGAATATAAATAGTTTATGTTGCACTGCTGGCTAAAAGTGATAATACCCATCCTAATAAGCCATCACTCGACGATCCATATTTATTTTTCACATAAATTAGTGTTTATTCTTCTAAATATATTTACTTTGTCAAAGCCTTATTTTAATAACATTAATATCATTTTACAAAAATTATATACTACATGGCTCGGCATACACCTGCAACGCACGTGCCGAGAAACTAGTATTCTTAAAATGGATAAAAAGCTTATCTTCTACTTATACCTGTTACCCTTGACAAGAAGAGTTCTTTAAGAGAGAATGAAATCTAACTACTTCAAAGTCTACTGGTTAGGTTAGCACGCCTAATCAGAAAAGAAGCGAGGATACTTATGCCAATATCTATTCAGGGACTATGGGCTAATATATTTCTAAGATAAAAATTGTAACTCAAAAGTGTTGCAATGCAATATCAGAGGGACTGCAATGGATGATGTTTTCGTGAGAACATTTTTAGCACCTGCTAAAACTTAAAAGTGTGCTTTTAGTACTTGTTTAGCAGAAGGCGCAAAGCCAAAAAAAGCCTCCTACCATTTGGTATGCCACTTCGTTGAGGAGATTTTACTCATCTTGGTAAATCCGTCCGAAAATTACTAGGTCTAGTGTCACTCTCATATTTGTTATCTTTATATGACATGCCTTTACCATGATCTAGTGGAATATTTTTACCAGATGTATTAAAAAGAGCAATCATCAAACACATTAAACTGTTTACTAGATCAGTTGTGTACCTTCAGACGTCTAGCAAGTTCATTAGCATGCAGCACATTGGCAAGCTTTAATTGACCTTAGGCAGACAGCCCATTATACCTGACGATCATTCATCCGCATAAGACAAAGACCAGTTTCTAGACATGAGCATAGTTCATCTAATTGTTTAAAACAACATAAGATGTACTTCCTATGACTGCAAATAATTGATCAACTCATTTTTGTCCTCCATCACCAAGAACTTTTATCCAAAAATTTTAAATTTGTGCAGGGAATAAATATTTTGCAGTAGTAATTGGAAATGGCATCCCTATTATGTTTCTTCATTCGATGTGGTCGGTGATAACATAACATGGAAATCAGGGCCTGTTTCTGACAGATGCTCAGTCCCTATGAGAGAAAGATTGGGAGAAACGGTAAAAACAAATTTCTATCACTCTAGTTCTTTACCGATACTCTAATCCTACTAATCCAACTTAACAAAATTTTGGGAAAATTAAAGACTCAACAATTAAAGAATTAGCATATGAAAGATATGTCAGACTATAGCATGTTGACCCTAATTGATCATTGATTTTGTCAAACCGAATCCATTCATGGTACAAAAATTTGTGGCGTCATGAGGAGACATTAAACAATCCTCCCTTCTTTTCTGCTCTGACTAGCCGTTCTTTTCATGGTCTCCAGCAATAAATTTGTCAAAAGAAAGTGGCCTGCAAATAAATATACCCGTGAAATCACCCTCAAGAGTGATGAAATTTGACGTTAGTATCACCAAAAATATGACCGAAGGAACTTGACTTATCCGAACCGAACGATAGCGGCTTAAAGCGTTGCCTATCACGAGCAGCCTCGCTCCTTGATTGGCGGGGAGGAGGCAGTCGTGTGGTTTTCCCAGAGATCGCCGTGAGTTCTTTGCCAAATTAGGTGGAGTGGGGAAGATTAGAACTATTTTCATCTTGAATCTAGCACCCTCACAAGGTACTATTCCTCATAAAAGAATTTTACGAAAGCTGGCACTGTCAATATGTCATTATGTTATGCAGAAATCTACGAATACAGAACCATGCCAAGTGAAGGAGTTGTTGGAAAATTTAATGGTATCTCAAAATGGAATGTCCAATTTTGATTTGGAAAAACTTTTCTTCTATTATATTTTTGTTTTCTTATTGTTTAGTAAATTATTTAGATTTAATAGAGTCAATCTAGTTGTTATTAAGTCGTTAACTATGTATGAGTCAAAATCTGTCCACAAGGTCGACATTAAATGGGAGCAATAGGGAGTCGACTGAGTCGTGCCCACGCTCGTATAGTACGATCCCGCCAACTACCTCGGCCGTGCTCAACATAAAGTCAATGATGAGTGTGAACGGCGAAAAGCCCGCCAAGAGGCAAAGGGGGAAAAACATAATCAATGGAGAACCCGCTAGTTAAAGACCACTGGACAAACAGGAATGCAGGTGTATAAATAGGAGGTAAGATAACAAAGCAAGTGGGGAGATTCCCAAAAAAGCAAGAGGGAACAAGCGGAAGAACATAAGAAAGTCTCTAACAAGACTAATAGTTGAGATTCCAATCGCTAATGAGGAAAGATCCTACAACTGACTCAAATGAGATAGATCCCATGAGTACCAATAACATTATTATTTTTTCTCTTACAAGCATCGAATACTGCTCTAAAGATGTAGGCTTATCATTTTATATTTGATATTTATTTATCAACCGGAAAGAAGAATACACTCGATCTTGTGTAATTATTGTGCGTTACTTTGCCTAGATCTAGAGTTAATTATGTTTGGTTAGGATTTATCTGTCATTTATTCTATAAACTGGCTTAGCAATCAACTTAGCATATTTTTGGTAAAACAAACTAGCCGTTGGAGCATCACCTATATAAACATGGTCTTTGGGGGAGCTAAAGATACTTTCTAACACAACCTTCTAAATCTTCTTCTTCCTCATTTACGCAAGGTTTCTTTGTAGAATTTTCTACTAGTTCTGTTATGTTCCCAGTTTAATAACTGGAAGAGCTTGTTGAATCCTGGGGGATATGCCTAATTTTATTTATCATTGTGTGGGTGAAATATGCTTAAGGACAGTGTCCTTGACTTGCCTCAAGCTAATTCTTATTCTTTATAACCAATATTTTTTACAACAAGAGTATGGCATTAAAACTGTTTACCTTGAAAATGGTAATGACAATTAAATTTGATTTAGTGGTTCTAAAAGTATGTGATCTATTTTAATACTAGTTGTTTAGGCAATAAATGCTAAGAATTAGTAAGGAAAGTAAGGCAATAGTAGGAGAAGTAGTGATATGCAAACCAAGCTGTCACAAGACAGAGTCTTGAGCTGGCCGAAGCAGGGCCTCGAGGTTGAGCTAGAATGCTTAATGGAGGACGATCGGTGAATGAATAACAATATAGAAGGCCTCGAGGATAGCCCTTCATGATCAATAATGAGCAATAAATGAAGAGAACTCGATGAACACAACAAATGAAAAGCAATAAATCTGTAGAACAAATGTTGAGTATATTAAGAAGGCAGAGAATGTTCTTGTTGTATTCAATCTTTATCCACCCAAAAAATGGCAAGGGTCCCCTTTATATAGGATAGGGAATCCCAACATAGTACATGCGTAATTATTACAAAGAAATATTGCTGGTACATTTGTATGATGGTCCGGTACGGACTTGTACTATTCTTGCGGGCGTTGTTAACTTTAACCACGTGCTCTTGGAAGTTTCCCGCCTTTCCGCGATGGTCTTCGATCTTTATTATTTCTAGAGGTATACGATCCCTCGATATACTTCCTCGAGGAATGCACATCGGGGTTGATCTTTGGATTCTGCTCCGATACAATCGAGACCAGGCTCGAAATTCTGTGAAAGCCTCAAAATCGACCACTTTCGGTTTTGACCGTATACAGATAGTCCACGCATTTCTTGGAATGAAAAGACAAAAGGCCGTTTGAATTCTCAACCTCTTCAATGCTTCTATCATTATGCCAGTTACGCCATATTAAGAGATTGATGTGACAAAAGGGATGCTCAAAGGTCACGTTCGTACATCTCTTGAAAAGTCTTCGAATTGATTTTGGCGGTTGGTTGTCCTTGCTTTCCCCAACGCACACGACTGGCCCCTATAAATACTCCTTCTTTTGACCCTTATTTTTCATCACATCTTCAAACCTTAAGAGGAGCTCTTCCTACTTCCTTCCCGTGTCCTTTCCCTAATTAAGTTCTTTCCTTTCCCCTGAAACCTTTCAACGAGAATGGCGAAGACCTTAAAAACTGTTCCCCAAGACGATAAAGCTTCCTCATCTTCACGCTCGTCTAAGGTCAAGGAAATAGTACCCCCTCTTCTTGAGGAATGCGTCCTCGGGCCCTGTGAAACAACCTCCGAATTCAAGGTTGACAAGCCTTCCTTGAAGCCGGGACAATATGAACCCATGTCCCGATATATTAGCCTGATAGCAGACACGGAGAAGGTGAAGGCTGAATGTTGCTGGGGAGATGCGGTGCAAGTAGAAATTCCCTCTCGGGAGGAAAACATAATGACATATAAGTGTATTGGTAAAAAATAGACTTCACACGTGTAATATTTCTGATGACAAGGCGATCCATGTGGAGAAATAGAAACATGATAGCTGGTCATAAATTTACAAAGAGGTACGAGACAAAGAGGAACAGAACAACATACCCACGAGACAATTAGATGCAGGAGCCTCAATCTAATTGAGGAGTTGAAGAGACACAGTCAAAATGAACCGAGGCAGAATAAAGGGCAGATTCAAAGATCTTCAATCAATGAGCCAAACGTTACATAATCTTCACGCAACAGTTACGATTACCTATTGTAACGTTACATTAATGATATTATTAGTCATTAATGCTCAAACATTAAGAAGAGTAGGCGTTATATTAAGAAATTCCCAATAAAAGGGAGTAAAATATCACTTGAATAGACACATTCAAACCACTACTGAAATATATTTACCTTTACGCATTCTTATTGCTTTCTAATTGGAAATTTAGTTATTATTAGTCAATTTCCTTGGTTATCAGAAGCCCGAGTACTTCTTAAAATAGCTTTGGAAAAGAATCTAATTCTTGGTTAAACAAATTGGTTCTGTTACCGGAAATCTGATAATCTTTGTATTTTCTCAAACAACCTTTCGCGAATCATGTCAAACGCCAACGATAACAACCATCAGGCAATTAGAGCTCCACCTCCATCATCTCAGGGATCCCCTCGAGGTTCAAGGGGCAACTCCCCAGGGAGATCTAAAACTCAAAACAATGATCACACTGGAAATGAACAAACAGGGGAACAAGACCCTGTGAAGCAAATGGTTGGCGAATATGTAAATGAAGCTCTTCAAGCTTTCATGAGGGGGCTACCAGCTGTATCACCTACGCCTCTTCCAAACAACAATGCAACTGTGGAAAATCCACTATCCAGATTAGCAAACTCAGGAAGCAGAGGCACTCAGAATGAGTCTCTTGAAGGAAGACCAGGTATGTCTAATAATTCAGATTTACAATCTTTACTACTAACCTTGCAGAGACAGGTGAAGGAACAAAATGATCGTATTGAGCAATATCCTGGAGTACTACCTGTCATCAAGGGTATCGACATTGATAGATAGTCTCAACAGTCTTGGAAGCCAAGTGCAACACCATTGCCTATTCCCAAGAAATTCAAATGCCTGACATTCCAAAGTACGATGGGACAACCGATCCACGTGATCATGTTACTGATTTTACCACAAGAGTAAAAGGCAACGACTTGACTAAGCAAGAAATTGAATCTGTACTAGTCAAGAAGTTTGGAGAAACCCTCACCAAAGGAACACTAACATGGTATTCTCTTTTACCCAAAAATTCTATTGAATCTTTTTCTGACCTTGAAGATTCCTTTATAAAAACACATTCCGGTTCACAAAAAGTAGAAAAAAGAATTGAAAACATATTCAAAATAAAACAAGGAGACACGGAGTTGCTCCGTGAATTCATAGACAGGTTTCAACGTGAAAGAATGTTGTTACTAAGAGTGCTTGGCAATTGGGAAGCAATGGCATTTTCAAGTAATTTGAATGATAAAATCTCGGAAACTACGAGGAGGCTCAAAGAAAGCTTGAGAGAGTTCCCAGCCATAACATGGAATGATGTATATAACAGGTACAACACCAAGTTACGAATAGAAGAAGATACCATTGCACAATCAAAAGCAGAAGACATGACCAGTTCTAGAAGCTCCGAATCAGAAAGGGGAACTGGTAAAAACAGGTACGATCCATACATGGGATCTTCAGGACGAGAGACTCGTTCCAAATTTGAAAACACACGGTCAGATCACAGACCGTCAAATAGAGATTTGAGCTCAACATCATCAAGATCCAAAAAGGATCGAGATGAACGGAATAAAGGTAATGCAAGAATTTGAGACTACAATTTCAATGTAAGTATTTCCGAATTAATTACAATATTAAGAAATATGGGTGATAAAGTTTGATGGCCCAAATAAATGAGATCGAAGCCATATAGAAGGAAACCAGACTTCTGGTGCGAATTCCATAACGATCATGGACACAAAACATCAGACTGCAGGTTATTGCAAGGTGAGGTAGAACATTTATTAATACAAGGCTATATAACAGAACTGTTTAGTGAAAAAGGTAAACATGCATATATGAAGAACAGGCAGGAGCCCCCAAAGCCACCATCTCCAAAGAGAACAGTAAATGTGATACACAGAGGAGAGGAGGTGAATGGTGTAATTTGTAAAAGAACGACCAAGTTCACAGTAACTCACGAGAAACGAACTTGTGAAGCAGTGGAGGCTGACAATGCATCATTCGACGAAGCAGATGCCGATGGATTATTGCTTCCACACAACGACGCATTGGTAATATCTATACTATACATGACACTAACGTGAAAAGAGTGTTAATTGATCCAGGTAGCTCAATCAATATCATTTTGTTGAGGGTTGTGGAAGAGATGTTAATGGGGAATCATGTAATTCCCAAAGCACGTTCCCTGTCCGGGTTCAACAACTCCACTGTCATAACAAAAGGAGAAATCGAGCTTAGTACCTATGCAGAAAGCGTTATCAAAGATACAAAATTCCAAGTCATTGATACTGATATGGCTTACAACATAATGGGAAGACCATGGATCCATGATATGGAAGCAATACCATCTACTCTACATCAGGTAATTAAATTCCCTTCCAAATGAGGAAATCAACAGATTCGAGGTGATCAACAAACCTCAAGAAACATCAATTCAGTGATACATTCCAGTAAAGAAGAAATACCGGAAGAATCGAAGGACGAGTAAACAACTCAAACAAACACGAAAGAAAACGATAAACAGAAGGTGAATCAAATCACCACTGATGTTGCATCAAGACATACGTACATGGATTCTAGACTTGATGTCATTCAAGAACCAGAAGAGAATGAAAATATCAAAACAACTACTGAGGAGTTTGAAGTTGTTCCACTAATCGAGCATGAGCCTGAGCAAAAAGTCCATATAGACGCAAGGCTAAGCCCAATCAGAAGAGGTACGTTAATTGAATATTTATAAGCTAACACAGATTGTTTTGTTTGGTCCCATTCAGATATGACAGGTATACCCCTAGAAGTGATGACTCATAAACTAAATGAAGACCCATCATTCGTGCATGTCAAGCAAAAGAAAAGAAAGCAGGGACAATTCAAGAATCAAGTGATTGATGAAGAGGTACAAAAGCTCTTGAAAATCGGTTCAATGCGTGAGGTAAAATATCCTAATTGGTTAGCTAACACCGCAGTGGTACCTAAAAAGAATGGTAAATGGAGAGTATGCGTAGATTATACAAATCTGAATAAAGCATGCCCAAAAGATTTATTTCCATTACCGCACATAGATCAAATGATTAACGCTGCTGAAGGTCGTGAATTATTAAGCTTTCTAGATGCATATCCTGGTTACAATCAGATAAAAATGGACCTATCAGATGAGGAAAAAATCTTCTTTATTACGAACATGGGGACTTATTGTTACAAATCATGCCTTTTGGCTTGAAAAATGCTGGAGCCACGTATCAAAGGCCAGTGACCAAGATGTTCCAGGAAAATTTGGGAAAAACAATGGAGGTGTACATTGATGACATGTTGGCGAAATCAAAACAAGAAGAAGCTCATTTCCATCATCTCTCAATTACTTTCGAGATCCTCTGCAGGTATAACATGAAATTAAATCGAGAAAAATGTGCCTTTGGCGCGGAATCAAGTAAATTTTTGGGTTTTCTCGTATCAAATAGAGGCATTGAAGTAAATCTTGCTTAAATTAAAGTTACTGAAGAAATACCTAATGTACTCACGAGCAAAAAAGAAGTTCAAATGTTAACAGGTAGGATTGAAACTTTAGGAAGATTCATCTCCAGATCTTCAGAGAAGAGTTTTAAATTCTTCTCCGTACTAAAGAAGCAAAATTAGTTCTAGTGGACTGAAGAATGCCAACAGGCTCTTAAAGATCTGAAAGCCTATCTATCAAATCCCCCGCTGCTGTCTAAGCCAAAGGAAGGGGAAATGTTATATGTCTATCTTGTCGTTGCAAAAATTGTCGTAAGTGAAGTCTTGGTAAGAGAGGACAAAGGTAAACAATATCCTATCTATTACGTAAGTAAATCTTTATTAGATGCTGAAACTAGATATCCTCATCCAGAAAAATTAGCCTTGGCTCTAATCATGTCAGCTTGAAAGCTAAGACCGTACTTTCAGTGTCACCCAATTACTGTCGTAACTTCATATCCACTGAGATATATTTTGCATAAACAAGAACTATCAGGAAGATTAGCTAAATAGGCAATAGAACTAAACGAACATGACATAGTCTATCATCCTAGGATTGCAATAAAGTCTCATATTTTAGCTGATTTTATCGCTGATTTCAATACTAGCATAATTCCTAAAGTGGAAAAAGAACTGCAAATCTTCAACAGGGCTAATCCAGGAATATGGACCCTGTTCACTGACGGCTCTTCTAATGTAAAAAGAGTCGACTTGGGAATTGTTTTAATATCACCTACGGCTGAAAAGATTTATTAAATGGTATCCCATAACTAACAATAAATCAGAGTACGAAGCTGTCATTGCAGGACTTGAATTAGCACGAGAACACTCAATCGAGCAGATCGTGATCTAAAGTGACTCTCAACTAGTGGTAAACCAGATGCAGGGGTGTTGACCCAAGTCACTGCATGGTTTTGAAGATTGACAAATGTCTACCTAGTTGAACCAGGTCCATCAGAGCACACATACTTGAACTGACCCATTGGCACATGAACCGTCTATGTACAGGAGATAAACGTGAATGTGAATTATCCATGAACCAAGAGATGTCTCCTAAAGCGAAAATGTTGAAAATTGATAAGAGGTTAGAGTTCAAGTTCAGCGAGGACAGAAACAAAGGGAAGAAGTTGAGATAAACACAAAATCTTCCACCAAGGAAGAGTTTTATTAGAATTGAACAACATATCTCAACGACTGACTCTATAAAGAGTTGAAGCATTCCTGCTGAATTATTTACGCACAAAGACTGAAGTGAATCAAGAACTGAAAGAAAAATTCCTAGAGATATTTTGCAGGCAGAATCCTTGTGTGACACAAAGACTACTTGAACCAACTAGAAGAACCAGTTCCATCTATTTGTCTATTGCGTCTAGTTGGTTTTAGTAGGTGATTTATATTGTATCTTTCAGCTTTATCTAGAAACAAATTGTAATAGGTACACACTGTTCAAGTTAGAGTTAACTTGAAGTTGTCGCAATTAGCTAGAGGCTAGTTTGCCACAAAGGGATTAGAGTTAGTCCTTAGGTTTACAAAAGAGTTTATTTTGTAAATGTTGTTTGGCTCATTGTCATAGTGAAGAGTTTGGGAAAATCCTACTGGGAAGTAGGGCGTGATTTTTTCACCTTTTGAGCCATGTGTTTTCCACGTAAAAATCTCTGTGTTTTTACTTTACTGCATTTATTATTCCGCACCAGTAGAGGTTGGAACACCAAGAAGAACCAGGTTCTTCTAGAAAGACAACACTCGAAAAATTGGACACCACACAAATCACCCCCCTCTTGTGTGGTATTGAAGTATAAAACATCAAGGGGACTTATAGTGCTAGTGAGACTGATGTGCTGGTGAATTTCGGCACATTTAATACCAAATTGCTTCGAGTGTAGCTTGTTTTTTAGAGAATTTACCTTTTATACTTATGGAATTTTGATGTTTTACAGTGCATGAGGCTTAAACACTCAAGAACATGGAAAAGAGATAAAAAATCTAAAAAAAGTGAGGACAAGAGCAAAATGCGATTGCATAATGAACAGGAGGGTACCGCAGATCCACTATGCAGACCGCAGAATGCACATCTGGACCGCAGAATTCAACAGAAAATTTGGCAAAATTCAAGAGGAAAAATACAGTCCATTATGCGATCGCATAGCGTGTTTCAGAGCCGCATAACAGACCGCAAACGTCCAATCTCAGAAGCCAAGCTCAGAAATGCGATGCAATTCTGCGATCGCATACCAACAATGAGGACCGCAGATCAACAATGCGGCGACACACCTGGAACCTACGTAGGAATGCGGTCGCATAACTGACCTGAAAGGGCAATTTTGTCCGTTTGTTATCCCAATTTTTGGCCCACTATAAATAGATTTATTTGGTTTTTGTGGGTCATTCTTGTCTGGTTTTAGAGCTACAACATACCCTTTGAATATTCCTCTCTTTTGGAAGCTTTTGTAGTGAAGATTCTTGTATTTTGTAAGCATTCATGGCATTAAATACTCTCTTCTTTTTGTCTTTAAGTATGAGTAGCTAGTCTTAAATACTAAGGTTGTGGACCCTAAATGGTTGTTATGTTATTGGGTATATAACATCGAATATATATATATATATATATATATATATATATATATATAATGGTTGGTTGATATTTATTTACTCCTCATTCTTCATTTATTGTTGGTGGTTGCAAACATTAACAAGTGCCATTAATTCTTTCTTTGCTTGGAAAAGTAAGTTAGGATTGGTAGGAGTAAATATCAAAGACTCAAGGCTTTAAAACTTGTTTAATAGAATCGCTTAGGAATAAGTAGATTTTATTTGGCATTTATTGATTACTCTTCATTGCAACTCTTTTATATTTGGAAAAATCATAAAGAGAAAATACTGCCCAACTATTGAAAAATATTGGGTAGTCATTTAGAAATTATTTGCATATCGAAAGGACCTTCCATTAGAAATATATCATATTAATACACATTAGCATTAGACTTCATTGAAGGGGACACAACCTTGGTTTAATTAATCACATTAAATAAAAATTTAATTAATCTCAATTGTTACTCTAAATTAAATCATTACATAATAAAATCCTATATTTTTGTTACCTAAACGGAAAAGAGATACGATTTAAGTTAAGAATCACACTATCAAAGTAATCTTTTCGTGCCTATTCCCTGTGGGATTCGACCCCAACCTTATGGGTTATTATATTTGACTTTCACCGCTTTACACTATTTTAAGGTGTAAGTTGAGCGTATCAAAATTTGGCACCGTTGCCGGGGAACAATTGGCGTAATTTAGGTTGTTTGAGAAGTAAGCTTAATTGCTTTGATCCAAACTTGTGAATGTTTGTGTAATTATTTTTCTTGTTTAAATTCTTAAGTTTTCATAAAAAAAATATATGGCATCATATAATGATAATTGGTCGGATGGTAGTTGTTCATATTTTGATGACCCTTGTCGTGGCAAAATTGTTTAAATTCTCCCGGGGATGGATTGTGCGCACAATCTCAAACCTATGAGTAGAGTTTCTTGGGCCTAGCCAGTTATTATCGCCGATTCGTGGAGGGATTTTCATCTATCGCAGCTTCGATGACTAGGTTGACTCAGAAGGGTGCCCAGTTCAGGTGGTCGAATGAGTGTGAGGCGAGCTTTCAGAAGCTCAAGACAGCCTTGACCACGACACCGGTATTAGTGTTTCCCACAGGTTCAAGGCCGTACATCATGTATTGTGATGCTTCACGGGTTGGGCTTGGTGCAGTGTTGATGTAGGACGGCAAGGTCATAACATATGCTTCTCGTCAATTGAAGGTTCACGAGAAGAATTATCCAGTTCATGACTTGGAGTTAGCATCTATTGTTCATGCGTTGAAGATCTGGAGGCATTATTTGTATGATGTTCCATGTGAGGTATTCACTAATCACAAGAGTTTGCAATATCTGTTCAAGTAAAAGGAGTTGAACATGAGGCAGAGAAGATGGTTAGAGTTGTTATAGGAATATGATATTACTATACTTTATCATCCGGGGGAGGCCAATGTGGTGGTCGATGCTTTGAGCCGGAAGTCAGCCAGTATGGGTAGTCTTGCCTATTTATCAGTCGGAGAGCAACCTCTTTCTTTGGATGTTCAGGCTTTCGCCAACCAATTTGTGAGATTGGAGGTTTCAGAGACTAGTAGTGTTTTGGCCCATACCATGGCCCGTTCTTCTTTGTATGATCGTATTCGGACCAGGCAGTATGATGATCGTCATTTATGTGTTCTTAGAGACAGGGTCAGGCACGGAGATGCCAAGCAGGTCACGGTTGATGATGAGGGAGTCTTGAGGATGCAGGGTCGTATTTGTGTACCTGATGTGGATGACATTCGTGACTTGATACTACAGGAGGCCCATAGTTCCTGGTATTCCATTCATCCGGGCACCGCAAAGATGTACCAGGACTTGCGGTAGCATTATTGGTGGCGTAGAATGAATAAGGATATTGTATCTTATGTAGCTCGGTGCTTGAACTGTAAGCAGGTTAAGTGCGAGCACCAGAGACCTGGTGGTTTGATGCAGCAGATTCAGCTTCCCGAATGGAAGTGGGAGCGTATCACTATGGATTTTGTAGTTGGACTCCCACGGACTCAGAGGATGTTTTGTTGTGGATAGGCTGACCAAGTCAGCACACTTCATTCCGGTATCAATTTCGTATTCAGCAGAGAAATTGGAAAAGATCAATATGAGAGAGATTGTTAGATTGCATGGTGTGCCCATATCTATTATATCAAACCGAGGTACTCAGTTCACCTTCCATTTCTGGAGAGGTTTTCAACGAGAATTGGGCAAACAGATTGAGTTGAGCATGCATTTCATCCTATGACGAACGGACAATCCGAGCGTACTATTAAGATTTTGGAGGATATGTTATGGGATTATGTTATTGACTTTGGTGGTTCATGGGACATGTTCTTGCCTTTAGCTGAGTTTGCCTACAACAACAGCTACCAATCGAGCATTCAGATGGCTCCATGTGAGGCGTTGTATGGTAGGCGGTGTCGGTCTCCAGTCGGATGGTTTGAGCCAGGAGAGGCTAGATTGTTGGGTTCTGAGTTAGTCCAGGATGCCTTGGACAAGGTGAAGATCATTTAGGATAGGCTTTATACAACTCAGTCGAGGCAGAAGAGTTATGCGTACCGCAGAGTTCGAGATTTGGCTTTTATGATAGGAGACCGGGTATTTCTTCGGGTGTCGCCCATGAAGGGCGTGATGAGGTTCGGGATGAAGGGAAAGTTGAGCCCTAGGTACATTGGTCCATTTGAGATTTTGGACAAGGTAGGAGAGGTGGCCTACAGACTTGCCTTGCCACCAAGTTTATTAGCGGTGCACCTGGTGTTTCATGTATCTTTGCTCCGGAGGTATATTGCGGATCCATCCCATGTTCTTGACTTCAGCGGTGTCCAGTTGGACAAGGATTTGACCTATGAGGAAGAGTCGGTAGCCATATTAGCTCGGCAGGTTCCTCAGTTGAGATCGAAAAGTTATCCTTCGGTTCGTGTTCAGTGGAAAGGTCATCCTGTCGAGGCAGCTACCTGGGAGTCCGAGTCCGATATACAGAGCCGATATCCCCACCTTTTCCCCGGCTCAGGTACCTTTATATGTCCATTCGAGGACGAACATTTATTTTAGAGGTGGAGATTATGATGACCCAAAAGGTCATCATGTGTAAATTTAACAAAATCTGTGTTTTGAGGCCACAAAAGCCTCCGTTAATCTCACCTCGATATGCGTGTGCCACCCGGGCGCGTAGCCGGGAAGCTTTGATGTGGAAATCTGATAAAAAGTAGAAATTATATAATTAATTTGAATAAAGTTGACTTTGGTCAATATTTTTGGTAAACGGACCCGGACCTGTGATTTGACGGTCTCGGAGGGTCCGTAGGAAAATACGGGACTCGGGCGTATGCCCGTAATCGAATTCCGAGTTCCCAAGTCCGAGAAATGAATTTTTAAAGAAAATTGTTTTATGAAAAATATAAAGACTTTTGAAAATGAATTGTTAGGTGAAACCTGTGTTACCGGGCCTGTATTAAGGTTCCGGAGCCCGGAACAGGTTCAATATATGTTATATGAGTTATCTGTAAAATTTGGTAAGAAACGGTCTTGATTTGACGTGTTTCAGATCGAAAATGGAAAATTTGATAGTTTATGAAGTTTGAGAAAATTATAGAGATTTTTGAGTTTAATTCGTTGTTTTCGATGTTATTTAGGTGGTTTAATTACTTGAATAAGTCTATATGATGATTTTGAATTCATGTGTATATTTTGTTTTGAACCCCGAGGGCTCGGGTGAGTTTCGGGTAGGTGTCGGAGTGCAAAAAGACTTAGAAAATCTGGTGTAAATACTGGTTTCTGGTGTCTAGGGATTTACCCTATGCGAACGCATACGGTAAGTGAGGTTCGGGGGTCAGGGTTAAAATTAGTCTATGCGAACGCACCCCTGAAGGTGCGAACGCGGAGAAAGGGCCAGGGTACCATGTGCGAACGCACCACATAGGGCGCGAACGTAGAGGGTAAGGGAGAGTGAGTAGTGCGAACGCGGGGGGAGGGGGGTGGGGGTTGTGCGAACACATAGGTTTAAAGGGATTACTGGGGATCCGGGTATGTAACCCTGTGCGAACGCGGCCCATCCACCGCGAACGCACAAGTATGGAAAGTCAAACCTCTGCGAACGCGGCCTGGGGCCCGCGAACGCAGAGAACATTTTCGCCCAGTTAATTCTTTTGCCCAAAATAGAATACCTACGGGGCTTTTACCCCATTTTCATAAACCTCTACTTCCCCAACCGACCTAGGCGATTGTTGAAGAGCTTTTCCTCTATAGATTCATAGGTAAGTAAACTTAGCTCTATTTTCTTCCATTTTCATCAACGATCACTAGATTCTAGGCCTAAAAACATGAAATTAAAGGTAAAAATTAGGGGCTTTGGGTAGAGTTAAGGCTTTTGGAATTTGGGGAATTCAACCTTATTTTGTGGTCAGATTTCAAAACAAATTGTATATTTGGGTTCGTCGGGGAATGGGTGATCGAATCTTTGTCCGAACTTCGTGTTTGGACCAAGCGGGCCCGGGGTCGATTTTTGGTATTTTTGGAAGAATGATGGGAAATGTATAATTAGGCTTGGGAATTGAATTATTGAGCCACTATTGATATTATTAAGTCAATTATGTCTAGATACTATCGTTTCAGAGTTGGATTCGAGAGGGAAAGCGGTGCTAGAGGATTGATTTGCGTTCTTGGAGCCGATGTAAGTGTTTGGCCTAACTTTAGTGAGATCGGAGGAACCATCCTCATGGCCCGAGAACGTCATTTCATGGCCTGTGAATCCTGCATCAAGTAATTCATGGCCCAGGGCGTCATGGTCTGAGGACGTCATCCTTAACCGTCCAAAGACATCATTCATGGTCCGGCGAGAATTTGCATCATGTCTACATTATGCACAACATATGCTTGTATTGTTCATATTTCAGGTAATCCGGCAAGCAACAACCACCCTGGTAGGAGCGGTCCCGCTCCAGTTCTCCCGAACCACCCCGTCAGCCATTTGTTCGCCTAACCCCATACGTTGCGTCCGTCCTTGTAAAATTTCATCGGTAAACTTTGTCAGTGACTCCTGAACTACATACGGCCAGATTCCTATAAAACTAGGGATATGTAGGCAACTCAGAAACCATAGTGCGCCCTAAATTCCCTCAAAACCATTTCACACGGTTAAAATTGGCCATCATATCTTTACCCGACAACTCTTTCATCCTTCCCGGGTAAAGAGGGGCAGCTGTTGATACCCAAATTTTCCTCTAACTATTTTAAAATTTGCATATATACCTTCAAAATCACTTTTTATAATAACTAGTATTTTTTCATACTTTTCCCATATTTTATCAATTTATTTCTAATTTATCCAGTACTTTTATATCTAATAATTAATCATAAGTTGCATTACAAATAGTTTCAAAATATTCCTTGGTTCAATATATCCTTTTATATCCTATTAGGATCTAATTATTTCACAAATTAGCCAATTTGACATTATTTAGCTATAATTACAGCAATTTTGCAATTATAGCCTAATTGTACATTTTGAATTTAACCTAAGACTACCCCCCTAGTCCCTCATTCTCACTCAGACGCTCATCTCTCTACTCTCTCTCTAACTCTCTAGAGACTTCCAGTCTCCCCCCACCTCTGATGAGGCTCGTTCGTCTTCTCCGGTAGTCTCTTCGTCAAGCATGCCCGTGAGTCTATTTTGGTGAATTTTCTTGTTATTACTCCGATATTTATCTTGTTATGAAGTTGTTTCTTTTGGAAAGTTGTTTAATTGTTGAGGATACTTGCTTAAGTAATTGTGATATGATGTCTCAGTTGAGGACCCAAATTTGTTAAGTTATGTACTTGTAAGAGATTGGTTATAGTTGAGTCCCTTGCCGGGCAATGTTATTATTTTTGTTGATATTCCCTTTGTTGGGTGGTTATGATTGTATTTTACTCTGTGCATTCCTTTCCATGTTGTTACTTGTTATTAATTTGGGTGAGGAAGAGTGTAAAGCACGAAGGGTGATGTCGTGCATTCATTTCATAGTGAGGAAGAGAGTAAAAGCACGAAGGGTGATGTCGTGCACTCATTTCATAGTGAGGAAGAGAGTAAAAGCACGAAGTGATGCCGTGCCATGATTTACATTTTTACATTGCATAATGAGGAAGAGAGTAAAAGCACGAAGGGTGATGTCGTTCCATGATTTACATTTGATTACATTTATACATTGCATAGTGAGGAAGAGAGTAAAAGCACGAAGGGTGATGTCATGATATGATTTACTTGTTTTCATTATCCTGCTTCCACTTATAATTGTTTGGATTATCATTTCCTGCTGACTAGTTTCTTTAGTATTGTAGTTTGCTCAGTTATTTATCTTGATTTCTCCCTTGTTACCCCCCCCCCCCCCCC
>ML282256.1:49830-94709 GCA_005239495.1 Nicotiana undulata | reverse complement strand
TTCCCCCCCCCCCCCCCATTAATTGTCCCCGTATTACCCTGCTTGACTGTTTAATTCCTGCTCTTTCCATGTTACATATTGTAGAATTGTACAGGTAAACTATTGTAGTCGTGTCTAGCCTCGTCACTACTTCGTCGAGGTTATGCTCGGCACTTATTCAGTACATGGGGTCGGTTGTACTGATGCTACACCTGCACTTCTTTATGTTGTGCAGATTACACAGCCGGACCCAGTGGACCTGGTTATAGGGAGTATCCTTTAGTCCACACATGTGACATCAAGGTAGACCCGCAGACGTTCTTGGGCCCTGACGTCACCTTCTATCTTTCTTTCTGTCATTTATGTATTTCCCGACAGATGTACCCCTTTATTTCAAACTGTTGTTTTTAGCCAAATCATTAGTCTAGTTTGTGAGATTGTGACTCCATTCTGGGTTTTACTTAAAAGGGTTTTCTACGAGACTTGCCATTGTGGTTTTAAAATTACTAATCTTCCATGTTTTTATTATGATTATCTAGTAACATTTATTGTTTTAGTTGTTAATTTGATTAATTCAGTTAAAATGTTGGCTTGTCTAGCGGGTTCAACGTTAGACGCCATCCCGACCTGAATGTGGGATTTCGGGTCATGACAAGTTAGTATCAAAGCACTAGGTTTCTTAGGTCTCACAACTCACGGACAAACTAGGTAGAGTCTGAGGGATCGGCACAGAGACGTCTGTATCTATCCCCCAGAGGCTGCAAAGTTAGGAATAACTCCACATCTCTTTTTCTCTGTCGTGCGAAATGTATTCTAAATACTATTTGAGTTTCTATTCTATTCTCTCGCAGATGGCGAGGACGCGTGCTTCCCCAGGTTTCGATAAGCAGCCTGATACTCCTGTCACAACTCCTACGAGGGGCCGAGGTCGAGGTCGGGGTAGGGCTCAGCCCAGAGCAGCAGCCCTAGTGGAGGATCCTCAGGTCGAGTTTGACGAGGAGATTCTAGCTCCGGCAGTTCCAGTAGGACCAACTCAGGTCCTAGAGGGGTTCATTGCCACCCTAGTGCTCCAGGACGTTCTAGTCTGCTTAGTGGGACTCATAGAGAGTGTGGCTCAGGCCGGTCTTCTTCCTACCGCACCAGTCGTCTCTCAGGCTGGGGAGGGACCTAAACTCCTGCTACTCGCACACCAGAGCAGCTAGATCCTCAGTTTCAGACTCCGGCACCTCAGACAGCCAGAGTAGATCAGCCGGGTATTGTGGCACCGGTAGTTGAGGGAGCAGCCATGTCAACAGATGCTCTATCGAGTTTGGATAGGTTCACCAAGTTATGCTCTACTACTTTTATTGGTGCACCGTCAGAGGATCCCTAGGATTATTTGGACAGTTGTCATGAGGTTCTTCGGAACATGGGCATAGTGGAGTCCAATGGAGTTGACTTTGCTACATTTCGTCTTTCAGGTGCCGCCAAGACTTGGTGGAGAGACTATTGCTTGACCAGACCAGCTGGGTCTGCACCTTTGACTTGGGCTCAGTTCTCCGAGTTGTTCTTGGGGAAGTGTCTTCGAGTTACTCAGAGGGATGATCTTTGGAGGCAGTTTGAGCGCCTCCAGTAGGGATCTATGTCTGTCACTCAGTACGAGATCAAGTTTATCACTCTAGCTAGGCATGCATTTATGATACTTCCCACTGATCGTGAGAGAGTGAGGAGATTTATTGAGTTTTTAGCTCAGCCCATCAGACTTCAGATGGCCAGGGAGTCAGGTACTAATATTTCGTTCCAGGATGCGGCCAATGTGGCCAGGAGGATTGAGATGATTTTTTCACAGGGTGGTGGTCAGGGGGCTAACAAGAGGCGCCGTCACTTCGGTAGATTCAGTGGAGCCTCATATGGAGGCAGGGATTCTTTCGGCAGAGGCCATTCTCCTAGGCCATATCAGTCGGCATTTCAGGTATCTCATCGTGCATCGCCAACTCCTATTAGTGCACCACCAACACCTACCAGTGCACCGCCACTTCAGAGCATCCACGGTGGTTATCTTGGTCGACAAGGTCAGTTCCAGAGTCATCAGCCACAACAACAGAGGCCTTGTTATTCTTGTGGTGTTTCGGGGCACATTTCCAGGTATTGCCACCGAGCTTCTAGTGGTCCTCATTATCAGGGTTCTCATGCCATGGTCCCAGCATTAGGTGCACCCTCGCCCCCTCAGCCAACTAGGGGTGGAGGTCGTGGTGCTAGAGGTGGAGGTCAGACTCATAGAGGTGGAGGACAGGCCATGAGAGGTAGAGGTCAGGCCGCAGTAGGTTGACCCAGAGATGTTCAGGTTGGAGGGGCTCCGCCCCGGTGCTATGCTATTCCTGCCAGGCCTGAGGCTGAGGCCTCTGATGCGGTTATCACAGGTACGGTTTCAGTTTGCAGCCGAAATGCTTCGGTATTATTTGATCCGGGTTCTACTTTATCTTATTTGTCTTCATACTTTGCCCCTTATTTGAGCATGCCCCATGATTCCCTAGGTTTTGTTGTATATGTGTCTACCCCGGTGGGTGATTCTATAGTGGTAGATCGAGTCTACCGTGCTTGCTTGGTAGTTATTGGTGGTATGGAGACTCAGGTTGATCTTTTGCTTCTGGATATGGTAGACTTTGATGTTATATTGGGGATGGATTGGCTATCTCCCTATCGTGATATTCTGGACTTTTATGACAAGACAGTGACCTTAGCCTTACCAGGTACCTCATTTGGAGTGGAACGGGACTTCTAGTCATTCTTATGGTAGAGTTATTTCTTATATGAAGGCTCGTCGTATGGTCGAGAAAGGTTGTTTGGCCTACTTGGCCTATGTTCGTGATTCTAGTGCCGAGGTTCCTTCGGTGGAGTCTGTGCCCGTGGTTCATGAGTTTCCAGAGGTATTTCCTGCTAACCTGCCGGGTATGCCACCCCACAGGGATATTGATTTTTTTATTGAGGTAGCCCTGGGCACGCAGCCTATTTCTACTCCATCGTATCGTATGGACCCGCCAGAGTTGAAGGAATTGAAGGAACAGTTATATTATTTGTTAGATAAAGGCTTCATCAGGCCTAGTGTTTCTCCTTGGGGTGCTCCGGTGTTGTTCGTTAAGAAGAAATATGGCTCGATGAGGATGTGTATCGACTACCGGCAGTTGAATAAGGTTACTATTAAGAATAAGTATCCTTTGTCGAGGATTGATGACCTATTTGACCAGCTTCAGGGTACTCTTGTGTTTTCCAAGATAGACTTGAGATCTGGTTACCATCAGCTGAGGATTAGGGCGTCTGATGTCCCTAAGATGGATTTTCGCACTCGTTATGGGCATTATGAGTTCTTGGTGATGTCATTTGGGTTGACAAATGCCCCCGCTGCTTTCATGGAGGTGATGAACCGGGTGTTCAGGCCTTATTTGGACTCGTTTGTGATTGTGTTTATTGATGATATCTTTATTTACTCCCGTAGCCGAGAGGAGCATGAGCAACATCTTCGAGTGGTCCTCCAGACACTAAGGGATAGGCAGTTGTATGCCATGTTTTCCAAGTGTGAGTTCTGGTTGAGTTCAGTGGCATTTCTGAGCCACGTGGTGTTGGTAGAGGGTATTCAGGGGGATCCCAAGAAGATTTCAGCAGTTAGAGATTGGCCTAGGCCCACTTCAGCCACAGAGATTCAGAGTTTCTTGGGCCTAGCTGGTTATTATCGCTGATTCGTGGAGGGCTTTTCATATATCGCAGCTCCGATTACTAGGTTGACTCAGAAGGGTGCGCAGTTCAGGTGGTCGGATGAGTGTGAGGAGAGATTTCAGAAGCTCAAGACAAACTTGACCACGGCACCGATATTAGTTTTGCCCACAGACTCAGGACCGTACACCGTGTGTTGTGATGCTTCATGGGTTGGGCTTGGTGTAGTGTTGATGCAGGATGACAAGGTCATAGCTTATGCTTCTCGTCAGTTAAAGGTTCACGAGAAGAATTATCCAGTTCATGACTTGGAGTTAGCAGCTATTGTTCATGCGTTGAAGATCTGGAGGCATTATTTGTATGGTGTTCTATGTGAGGTATTTATTGATCACAAGAGTTTGCAGTATCTGTTCAAGAAAAAGGAGTTGAACATGAGGCATAGGAGATGGTTAGAGTTGTCAAAGAACTATGATATTACTATACTTTATCATCCGGGGAAGGCCAATGTGGTGGCCGATGCTTTGAGAAGGAAGTCAGCCAGTATGGGTAGTCTTGCCTATTTATCAGTCGGAGAGTGACCTCTTGCTTTGGATGTTCAGGCTTTGGCCAACCGATTTGTGAGATTGGAGGTTTTAGAGACTGGCAGTGTTTTGGCTTACCATGGCCCGTTGTTCTTTGTATGATCGTATTCGGACAAGGCAGTATGATGATCATCATTTATGTGTTCTTAGAGACAGGGTCAGGCACGGAGATGCCAAGCAGGTGACGGTTGATGATGAGGGAGTCTTGAGGATGCAGGGCTGTATTTGTGTACCTGATGTGGATGGCATTCGTGAGTTGATACTACAGGAGGCCCATAGTTCCCGGTATTCCATTCATCCGGGCGCCGCAAAGATGTACCAGGACTTGCGGCGGCATTATTGGTGGCGTAGAATGAATAAGGATATTGTAGCTTATGTAGGTCGGTGCTTGAACTGTCAGTAGGCTAAGTGGGAGCACCAGAGACCCGGTGGTTTGATGCAGCAGATTCATCTTCCCGAGTGGAAGTGGGAGCGTATCACCATGGATTTTGTAGTTGGACTCTCACTGACTCAGAGGATGTTTGATGCGGTCTGGTTGTTGTGGGTAGGATGACCAAGTCAGCACACTTCATTCCGGTATCAGTTTCGTATTCAGCGGAGAAGTTGGCAAAGATCTATTTGAGAGAGATTGTTAGATTGCATGGTGTGCCCATATCCATTATATCAGACTGAGGTACTCAGTTCACCTCCTATTTTTGGAGATATTTTCAGCGAGAGTTGGCCACACATATTGAGTTGAGCATGCATTTCATCCTCAGACGGACGGACAATCCGAGCGTACTATTAAGATTTTGGAGGATATGTTACGGGCTTGTGTTATTGACTTTGGTGGTTCATGGGACCAAGTCTTGCCTTTAGATGAGTTTGCCTACAACAACAGCTACTGATCGAGCATTCAGATGGCTCCGTATGAGGCGTTGTATGGTAGGCGGTGTCGGTCTCCAGTCGGATGGTTTGAGCTGGGAGAGGGTAGATTGTTGGGTTCTTAGTTAGTCCAGGATGCCTTGGACAAGGTCAAGATCGTTTAGGATAGGCTTCATACGGCTCAGTCGAGGCAGAAGAGTTATGCGTATCGCGGAGTTCGAGATTTGGCTTTTATGAAAGGAGACCAGGTATTTCATTGGGTGTCTCCCATGAAGGGCGTGATGAGGTTAGGGAAGAAGGGAAAGTCGAGCCCTAGGTACATTGGTCCATTTGAGATTTTGGGCAAGGTAGGAGAGGTGGCCTACAAACTTGCCTTGCCACCGAGTTTATCAACGGTGCACCCGGTGTTTCATGTATCTATGCTCCGGAGGTATATTGCGGATCCATCCCACGTTCTTCACTTTAGCGATTTCCAGTTGGACAAGGATTTGACCTATGAGGAGGAGCCGGTAGCCATATTAGCTCGGTAGGTTCCTCAGTTGAGATCGAAGAGTTATCCTTCGGTTCGTGTTTAGTGGAGAGGTCAGCATGTCGAGGCAGCTACCTGGGAGTCCGAGTCCGATATGCAGAGCCGATATCCCTACCTTTTCCCCGACTCAGGTACCTTTTTATGTCCATTCGAGGACGAACGTTTGTATTAGAGGTGGAGATTGTGATGACCCAAAAGGTCATCCTGTGTAAATTTAACAAAAACTGTGTTCCGAGGCCCCGAAAGCCTCCGTTAATCTCACCTTGAGGTGCGTGCGTAGCCCGGGCGCGTTGCCGGGAAGCTTTGATGTGGAAATCTAATAAAAAGTTGAAATTATATAATTAATTTGAATAGAGTTGACTTTGGTGAACATTTTTGGTAAACGACCCGGACCCGTGATTTGACAATCCTGGAGGGTCCGTCGGAAAATACGGGACTCGGGCGTATTCCCGGAATCGAATTTCGAGAAATGAATTTTTAAAGAAAATTTTTTGATGAAAAATATAAAGACTTTTGAAAATAAATTGTTAGGTGAAACCTGTGTTACCGGGCCCGTATTATGGTTCTGGAACCCGGAACAGGTTCAATATGTGTTATATGAGTTATCTGTAAAATTTGGTAAGAAATGAGCTTGATTTTACGTGTTTCGGATCGAAAATGGAAAATTTGATAGTTTATGAAGTTTGAGAAAATTATAGAGATTTTTGGGTTCGTGGGAGAATGGATGATCGGAGTTTGGTCCGACTTTGTATTTGGACCAAGCGGGCCCGGGGTCGATTTTTGGTATTTTGGGAAGAATGATGAGAAATGTATAATTAGGCTTGGGAATTGAATTATTGAGCCATTATTGATATTATTAAGTCAATTATGTCTAGATACTATCGTTTCTCGAGAGGGAAAGCAGTGCTAGAGGCTTGATTTGCATTCTTGGAGCCGAGGTAAGTGTTTGGCCTAACTTTAGTGAGAGAATATGTGTAGAGTCATACGTGCTACTTGTGTTATCATGTTCAATGCATAGGTAAGGTGACGAGTACCTATGCATTGTTTGTCAAGCATGCCCGTGAGTCTATTTTGGTGAATTTCTTGTTATTACTCCGATATTTATCTTGTTATGAAGTCGTTTCTTTTGGAAAATTGTTTAATTGTTGAGGATACTTGCTTAAGTAATTGTGATATGATGTCTCAGTTGAGGACCCAAATTCGTTAAGTTATGTACTCGTAAGAGATTGGTTATACCTGAGTCCCTTGCCAGACAATGTTATTATTTTGGTTGATATTCCTCTTGTTGGGTGGTTATGATTGTATTTTACTCTGTGCATTCCTTGCCATGTTGTTACTTGTTATTGATTTGGGTGAGGAAGAGTGTAAAGCACGAAGGGTGATGTCGTGCATTCATTTCATAGAGAGGAAGAGAGTAAAAGCACGAAGGGTGATGTCGTGCCATGATTTACATTTGATTACATTTATACCTTGCATAGTGAGGAAGAGAGTAAAAGCACGAAGGGTGATGCCGTTCCATGATTTACATTTGATTAAATTTATACATTGCATATTGAGGAAGAGAGTAAAAGCACGAAGGGTGATGTCGTGCCATGATTTACTTGTTTTCATTATCATGCTTCCACTTATACTTGTTTGGATTATCATTTCTTGTTGACTTGTTTCTTTAGTATTGTTGTTTGCTCAGTTATTTATCTATTCTCCCTTGTTACCCCCATTAATTGTCCCCATATTACCATGCTTGACAGTTTAATTCCTGCTCTTTCCATGATACATATTGTAGAATTGTACAGGTAAACTGTTGTAGTCGTGTCTAGCCTCGTCACTACTTCGCCGAGGTTATGCTCTGCAATTACTCAGTGCATGGGGTCGGTTGAACTGATGCTACACCTGCACTTCTCTATGTTGTGCAGATTACGCAGCCGGACCCAGTGGACCTGTCTAGAGGGAGTATCCTTCAGTCCACGCATGCGACATCAAGGTAGGCCCGCAGACGTTCATGGG
Organism: Nicotiana undulata; assembly: GCA_005239495.1. Classification (NCBI taxonomy): domain Eukaryota; kingdom Viridiplantae; phylum Streptophyta; class Magnoliopsida; order Solanales; family Solanaceae; genus Nicotiana; species Nicotiana undulata. The sequence continues at coordinate 87,065 of ML282256.1, read as the reverse complement.
CCCTGACGTCACCTTCTATCTTTCTTTCTGTCATTTATGTATTTCCCGACAGATGTACCCCTTTATTTCAAACTAATGTTTTTCGCCAAATCACTAGTCTAGTTCGTGAGATTGTGACTCCATTATGGGTTGTACTTAAAGGGGTTTTCTACGAGACTTGCTATTGTGGTTTTGGAATTACTAATCTTTTGTGTTTTTATTATGATTATCTAGTAGCATTTATTTTTTTAGTTGTTAATTTGATTAATTCAGTTAAAACGTTGACTTGTCTAGCGGGTTCAATGTTAGACGCCATCACGACCTGAAGGTGGGATTTTGGGTCGTAACATCTTTTCACGCCTATTCCCTGTGGGATTCGACCCCAACCTTGTTGGGTTATTATATTTGACTTCGATCGCTTTACACTATTTTAAGGTGTAATTTGAGTGTATCAAATTTTGGCACCGTTGTCGGGGAACAATTGGCGTAATTTAGGTTGTTTGAGACGTAAGCTTAAGTGCTTTGATCCAAACTTGTGAATATTTGTGTAATTATTTTTCTTGTTTAAATTCTTAATTTTTCATTAAAAATAATATATGGCATCATATAATGATAATTGGTCGGATGGTAGTTGTTCATATTTTGATGACCCTTGTCGTGGCAAAATTGTTTAAATTCTCCAGGGATGGATTGTGCACACAATCTCAAACCTATGAGTGGAGTATTTCTGATAGGTGTGTTTGCCACAATGGTCATTGGTATAATGGTGTATATTTGTCCGTCCCTCCCCCGAGCCCCCACTATGATGATTCTACTTTTTGTAATGGAAATTGTAGGGGTGATGAAATGGAGGAGATTGAGCATGGTAGAAATTGAGAGTTCAAGCTCATGTTGGAGTGTTTACTTGAAGAAAGAAACCATGACCAAAATGCCTTGGAAGAACTTTTGGAGACTAGTCTCCAAAATGATTTGGAACTTGAAAGGTTTCACTCACAAATGGATGCAATGATTGAAGCTTCAAGGGTTCAAAAAGCCTTGGAGGTGAGTGAGAGCCAAGAAGTTGAAAATTCTCCTTGGCCCTTGAACAAAACCAAGAAGAACTCTCAAATGCTCAAAATGAGAGGATGATGCTCATGTTGGAGGCCATTCTTGAAAATGAGGAAAAGCACAACCTTGCGCTTGAAGAATTGAAACATGATGTGGCTCAAAATGATGAACACATCCGTACTTTGGAGGATCAAATGCAAGCATTGATGGAGACTCATCATACCTCTCAAGTTGAAAGTGTTGATGGAAGCCAAGAAGAGTTCAATTCCGAGGTTGAGATTGAGTGTTACTTTGAGGAATCAAGCCTTGAACATCCGCCAACCGACTCCATGAGTATTAGTGATGCCAACAAAAATAGGGAATTAGAGTCAACTAGAGTGATTGAAAATTTGGTTGAGATTGACTTTATTCCGGGGGAAAATGAGGATGTCAAAATCCGAAAAAATTTGCAAGTTGGAGGTTTCAAGGCACATTCCAAGAATTTTTTAACATTGGGTTGTGTGGTGATACGGAAGTTGAACTACACGGATCAATGGGGGATTGCGAGGAGAAACAATTCATACCATACATCTTGCAAGTTGAGGAAACAAGAAAACAAAATGACATCCCGAACATGAGAGCCAAGAAGTGCAAGATGAAGAATTTAAGGCTTGGCTCAGTCATCTACTTACCACCCCCAACGCCCGTGGTCACAAGCTTGGTTCCAAGATTGGCGCTCAATTCATATTATCCAAGTGGCGAGAAAAGTGGTAAAGTGATTTGCGTCGTGCCACGACGTTAAATGCAGCGCTTGGTGGGAGGCAACTCATCGTTTTTCAATTTTCTTTTTGTAATTTTTGAATTTGTTTTTTAGAATAGCTTTTTATATTTTATCTAACCAATCTGCCAAGTTTCAGAATTTTTGGAGGTGATTTGAGAAAGTCGGGTTGACCGGGTGGCCACAAAACAATGCTGGCGGAAAAAAGAATTGCAGTGCAGCACACTGTTGCACTATGTGATCGTAGAAAAGCAAGTGCAATCACATAGTAGTCAGTAAACCAGTGCACTATGCGATCGCATAGCCACTGGTGCGGTCGCAATTTTTTAATAGAAATAGAACTGTGCGATCGCGCAGACAAGTCTGCGAACGCACTGACCAGGGGAGTTGAAATCCCGTTTTACGCTGGAACACCCCATTTGACATCTTCTCTGCCCCAAAATCAGAATTCCTCCCCCTCTACTCTCAAAAATTCATCAAAAGGTTCTCTCTTCAATTTCTCACAACTAAACAAGTCCCATCTCTACGGTATGTATTTCATCACTCATTTTCTTTCTTTAGCATAGGTAAATTTTGTTGTTATTAGTGAAAATAAACAAATTTTTCTCTTTCTTTCCCATCTTCACTTTTATGATTTTTAATTTTGAGATTTTGTTTCTCTTTGAGTTTGATTGTTTGAATGCTTGTTGGGTGAGGTTGGTTGAGTGAAGTTGTGTGAATTTTGAACGAATTTGGGGGCTAAATCTGTGCCCTAAATATCTGAAAATAATGTAAAAATTTGTCGCCTCGTTTTTGTTTGAGAAAATGCCCAAGAGAGAAGAAAACTGGGCTGGAAAACTGTTGAGCAGTGCGATCGCATTGCACTGTCTGCGATCGCACAATGCTGTCCTGAGAGCCCAGATTTTTCCCCTATGTGTTTGCAAGTAAAGTGCTGCGAACGCACAGTACTGTCTTGAGAGCCCAAAATTTTTCCCTGTGCGTTTGCAGTAGAAGCATTGCAATCGCACTGTTGTACAAAAATGGCATAAAACCAGTAGCTCGGCAGATTTTTGTGTTGTCGCTTCGCGACTCATTTCTTTGGCCTAAATACATTATAACATTGTGTATAAGGCACTTGTGAATGAGTTTAACATTTGGTCTCAATTTGTAGGTACTTTGTGCACAAAATGGCCTTGGAAAATGTTGACAACGTGCAAAATGTGCAAGAATTCATTCCCCCAGCTGTGGAAGAAGAGTATTTTGATTCAACGAGATTCACGGCGCCCGAATGTGAAAGGAATTATGACAGGCTCATGTCAAAGAGCATTGTCAAAGAAATGGGCATCCATCTCGACAAACTCGAAGCTAAGATGCCAGAGTTTCTCCAGCGCCTGACCGATAGTGGATGGATATGCTTTTCTCCCGAGCCAATCAAGGAAAACTACACAATGGTTCGTGAATTTTATGCCAATGCCGTAAAGACTAATTTCCAGGGGGATGTACATACTTTTGTCAGAGGCAAGCGGATAGACTTTGGACCTGAGGTGATAAATGCACACTATGGGCTTCGTGATGCGGATAATGAGGTATACAGAGCAAGGGGAAGAGAGAGGAGAGCATGTTGGTTTGTTGAAAAGCTTCATGATGGGGTGCAGCCGACTTGGGCAAAAATTCATAAAGGGGTTGATTCTCTCGAGTTCACCGGGGAAGCCAAAATTTGGCGATCTATTATTTGTGCCAGGATTTTGCCGACTAGGCATGAGACTGAGGTGACGCCTGAAAAGGCGTTAATGATTGCTGCTATTATGGATGTCTTGCCGGTGAACGTGGGCACATCGTGAGTGAGATTGAGGAAGCGTGCAATGGAAGATCCAGCATCCTATTCTTCCCATCTTTGTGTATTGGTAAAAAATATAGCCTCATACATGTACAAATTTTGGATGACTCAGCCAACCAGGTGGACTAAATAAAACATCACACGTGGACACGGGATAAAAAGGTACGGTCAATGCAAGGAATTAGCCGCGGAAAGATCATCAAAGAAGAAGAGACACGGTCACAACGAATCCGGACGCAATAATGGGCCGATTCAAAGATCAACAATCAATGTCTTGTACGTTATGTAACTACTAAAATAAAAGTTACTATTCATCATTGTAACGCCTCATAAATATAATAATTAAGCATTAAATAGGCTATCATGACAGAAATACAAGCGTTGTTCTAGGAGAACATCCCTATAAAAGGGATAAAAAATGTAACAAACAGGATCATCTGATTTCGAGTATACTAAGCTATTTTATTTTTTGTATATTGCTCTCGAAATTATTGCTACTTTATTCTTTATCGTACTAATTCGATTATCAGTAACCCGAGTTTATCCTAAATTAAGCTTTAGTCAAAAGATCTTATTTTTTAGTTAAACAAATTGGTTCCGTTACCGGGAATATGATAATCATCATTTTCGCTACCAATCGATATCCTTAAAATCATGTCGAATTTCAACAATAACAACAACGTCAGCAATAATGACGATAACAACCAGCAAAGAAGTGAAACCCCAGCTTCAACTCCTCCTCGAGGAACTCCACGAGCTTCGAGAGAACCATCTCCTGAAAGAGCTGACAATCGTAACAATAATGAACAACCGGTGGACTCAGATCAAATAAGGTAAATGATTGTTGAATACGTGGGACAAGCTTTGCGAGAATTTGCAAGAGGATTACCACAAGTATCTCCAGTACCACCGACACTGCCTCTAAATAATACAATTCTAGTGGAAGATTCGCAAGCGGGGTTAACAAATCTAGCCAGGGATGAAACTTTCAATACATTTCCTGAAACACAACCAAGTATGACTAGCAATTCAGAATTACAAAATTTATTATTAACCATGCAGAAGAAGATGAAAGAACAAAACGATCGCATCAAGCAAATCCCTGGTGTTCCACCTATTATCAAAGGAATTGACGTTGATAGATACTCTCAACAACCTTGGAAGCCAAGTGCAACCCCATTACTTATACCCAAGAAGTTTAGAATGCCTAATATCCCCAAATACGACAGAACAACCGACCCATGTGACCACGTTACTGCTTTCACCACTGGAGTAAAAGGCAATGATTTGACAAAAGAGGAAATAAAATCAGTCCTTGTCAAAAAATTCGGAGAAACACTCATGAAAGGAGCCTTAACTGGTATTCTCTTCTCCCTGAAAATTCTATAAATTCTTTTGCTGAACTTGCTGATTCGTTTATAAAAGCACATTCTGGTGCACAAAAAGTTGAAAAACAAATGGAAGATATATTCAAGATAAAGCAAGGAGACAAGGAATTGCTCCGTGAGTTTGTAGATAGGTTTCAAAGGGAAAGAATGCAACTACCAAGGGTGCCTGACAACTGGGCAGCTATGGCATTCACAAGCAACTTGAACGAGAAAAGTTCAGAAGCCACGAGACGACTCAAAGAAAGTCTAAGAGGATTCCCAGCTACGACATGGAATGACGTATACAACATGTACAATACTAAATTAAGGTTTGAAGAGGATATAATCACACGATCAAAAGATGAAGAATATCACAGAACAAGGCGCCTAGAACCAGAGAAAAAGTCAGATAAAAACAGGTATGATCCTTATTTAGGACCCTCGAGACGTGACCTACGTCCCAGGTTCGAAAATACAAAACCTTCAAGAAGAGATACAAAATCATCCTCATCTAGATCCAGGAGAGATCAAGATGAACAATTCGGGGATATTACCCAAATTAGACACCATAACTTTAATGTAAGCAGCACTGAGCTCGTCTCAATACTAAGAAGTATGGGAGACAAAGTTAAATGGCCGAAAGAAATGCGTTCTAATCCTAACAGGAGGAACCTCGATCAATGGTGTGAATTCCACAATGATCACGGCCATAGAACGGCAGATTGTAGATATTTACAAGGTGAAGTAGAACATCTATTAAAACAGGGCTATTTAACAGACTTGTTTAGTGATAAAGGTAAACAGGCATATATGAAGAACAGGCAGGAGCCACCGAAACCACCCTCCCCAAAACGGACTGTTAATGTCATACATGGAGGAGAAGAAGTAAACGGGATAATCTGCCAGCTAACCTCAAAAGTCACGAACACCCACGGAAAGCGGGTTCGAGAAGAAATGAGGGAAGAACAAATATCTTTTGACGACGCAGACTTTGGTGGATTAATACTTCCACACAATGACGCGCTGGTAATATCCTTACTCATTCATGACACTAACGTTAAAAGGGTGTTGATTGATCCAGGCAGTTCAGTCAATATTATTTTGATGAAAGTCATGGAAGAAATGCTAGTATAAAACACAATGATTCCAAAGGTTCGAGCCATATCTGGGTTCAACAATTCAACAGTGATACCTAAAGGTGAGATTAAACTCAACACTTACGCTGAGGGAGTCATCAAAAATGCAAAATTCCAAGTTATTAACACCGAAATTGCTTACAACGTAATCCTGGGAAGACCATGGATTCATGATATGAAAGCAGTCCCATCTACTTTACATCAAGTAATAAAATTCCCTTCCAAATGGGGAATAAGGCAGATCAGGGGTGATCATCAAACCTCGAGGAATATTAATTCAATAACTCTTAACAATAAAAGAGACGCGAAAGAAACAACAAATTGTCAAACAGAGGCTCATCAACCAACAGAATGAGCCAGAACATGCGGACATAGACTCCAGACCAGATTTCATTCATGAATCAGAAGAAGAAGAACATATCAAAACAACTGCTAAAGAACTCGAGGCTGTTCCCATCTCAGAACAAAAGCCTGAAAGAAAACTTTACATTGGCGTAAAATTGTTAGAAAGATTAACTGCAGAACAAAAAGGTACATTTTTCAATTATTTAAAGGCTAATGAGGATTGTTTCACATGGTCCCATTCAAATATGACAGGTATCCCACCAGAAGTGATAACTCAAAAGTTAAACGAAGATCCATTGGTCGTACCTGTTAAACAAAAGAAACGAAAACAAGGATCTTTCAAGAATCAAGTGATTGATGAAGAAATTCAAAAGCTTTTAAATGTAGGGTCAATACGAGAGACAAAGTATCTTGACTGGTTAGCTAACACCGTAGTAGTACCAAAAAAGAATGGCAAATGGCGGGTATGTGTCGATTATACTGATTTAAATAAAGCATGTCCTAAAGATTCATTTCCCTTGCCACATGTAGATCAAATGATCGATACAATCGTGGGTCATGAATTGTTAAGCTTTTTAGATGCATATTCTGGTTATAACCAAATCAAAATGGACCCCTTGGATGAAGAAAAGACTTCCTGTATTACTAACCGGGGAACCTATTGTTATAATGTTATTCCCTTTGGGTTAAAAAATGCAGGTGCCACTTATCAAAGATCAGTGACAAAAATGTTCTAAGAAAATTTGAGTAAAACAATGGAGGTTTACATCGACGATATGCTTGTAAAGTCAGTACAAACAGTATATCATCTACAACATCTCTCTATCACTTTTGATATTTTACGCTGGTACAATATGAAACTCAACCCAGAAAAATGCGCCTTCGGAGTACAATCTGGTAAGTTTTTGGGATTCCTTGTGTCTAACAGAGGAATAGAGGTAAATCCAGCACAGATAAAAGCTATAGAAGAAATACCTGAAATCTTGAGAAATAAAAAAGAAGTCCAAAGATTAACAGGAAGAATAGCAGCTCTAGGGAGATTTATTTCTAAGTCTTCCGAAAAGCTTTAAATTCTTTGCAGCTCTTAAAAAGCAAAATCAGTTCGAATGGACTGAAGAATGCCAACAGGCTTTAAAAGGCTTGAAGGTCTACTTGTCAACACCACAATTGCTATCAAAGCCAAAAGAAGGAGAAAGATTATACATCTACCTGACTATCTCAGAAATTGCCGTAAGTGCAGTACTGGTAAGCGAAGAAAGAGGTAAACAATCTCCCATTTATTATGTAAGCAAAACTTTACTAGATGCAGAGACTAGATATCCACATCTAGAAAAATTAGCCTTAGCATTAATAATGGCATCAAGAAAATTGCGTCTTTATTTTCAAAGTCATCAAATTACTATTGTAACTTCATATCCTTTAAGGAATATTTTGCATAAACAAGAACTGTCAGGAAGATTAGCCAAATGGGCCATGGAATTAAGTGAATATGATATAACATATCAACCTAGAACTACAATTAAGTCACAAATATTGGCTGACTTTGTAGCTAAATTTAGTAGTAATATTACTCCCGAAGTAGAAAAGGAATTGCAACTTTTCAGTGGGATAAACCCAAGTCAGTGGACCCTATTTACGGATGGCTCATCTAATATAAAAGGAGCAGGATTAGGTATTGTCCTAATATCACCCCATGGGTGAAACGATACGACAAGCAATCAAATGTTATCCAATAACTAACAATGAAGCAAAGTACGAGGCTGTTATTGTAGGTTTAGAATTGGCACGAGAATTGTCAATCGAACAAATCAAAATAAACAGTGATTCCCAACTGGTGGTAAATCAAATACAGGGGACTTACATCGCTCGAGAAATCCGAATGCAACAGTACTTAGAAAAGGCACGAGAACTTATGAGACAGTTCAAAACGTGGGAAAATAACACAAATACCTAGAGAGGAAAATGCTGAAGCAGATGCATTGGCCAACCTCGCAGCAGTTACGGACGTAACAAATAAAGACAACATTATCGTCGTACACCTCTTCCATTCGACAGTCGATCACAGCAAGAATGAGGTATCTTTCAATAATCTAACTTGGGATTAGAGAAACAAAATTCTTAACTTTTTGCAGAATGGTACCGTGCCTAAAGATAAAAAAGCAGCTCAAGCGCTCCGCCACAAAGCAGCGAGATACTGTTTAGTTCACAGCACATTGTATCGCAAGNCTAAGTGCCTCGGACCTAACCAGACAGAATTTGTGATAAAAGAAGTCCATGAGGGCCACTGTGGAAATCACGCAGGTGCAAGATCTTTGGTAAAAACCTTAATCAGAGCAGGATATTACTGGCCCAAAATGGAAGAAGACACGGAAAATTTCATATCAAAATGTGATAAATGTCAGTGGTTCGCTAATAAAACGCATCAACCAGCCGAATTGTTACATTCTATTATATCACCATGGCCCTTCATGAAATGGGGAATGGACATAGTAGGACCTCTTCCCCCAGCTAAAGGTCAGGTACGGTTCCTACTTGTACTTACTGATTATTTCACAAAATGGGTAGAAGCAGAAGCATTCAAACAGGTGCGGGAAAAGGAGGTTAAGAGTTTCTTATGGAGAAATATAATATGCCGGTTTGGAATTCCAAAGGAGATCGTGTGTGACAATGGCCCACAATTTATAGGCTCTCAAATCACAGAATTCTTCGACAGTTGGAAAATCAAACGGATCACATCAACACCATATCATCCCGTAGCTAATGGACAAGCAGAATCCACGAACAAAATCATCATAAATAATATAAAGAAACGGTTAAATAGAGCCAAAGGCAGTTGGCCCGATGTATTACCAGCGGTACTATGGGCATACAAGACTATATCAAAACAGCTACGGGAGAAAGTCCTTTCGCACTCATTTATGGCTCTGAATACCTGTGGAAATTGGCGAACCAAGTCTTAGAGTAACGACAACTACGGAACAAATGAATGATGTTGAACTCCAAACCAATCTAGACCTGCTCGAGTTGCGAAGAGATGCGGCCTTAATACGGATGGCAGCTCAAAAGCAAATCATACAACGATACTACAACCGCAAAGCTCACCTCAGGTATTTCAAAATTGTGGACTTTGTACTTAAAAAGGTCTTCCAGTCAACAAAGGTAGCAGGAGCTAGTAAATTAAATCCAAATTGGGAGGGTCTCTATAAGATCCGAGGCATAGCAAGCAAAGGCGCGTACGAGTTGGAAGCCATGGACGGCAGGATTTTACAAACAATTTGGAATGCCATCCATCTGAAGAAATACTATTTCTGAGGAAAAGAAGTACCCCCGGTCAGGTACCCCATGTTAGATTTTATCTTTGAATATTTAAAATTTTACTAACTTTTTTAGATGATAGGCAAAAAGCTAACCCGTCACCAGATGATGACATTAGACCTGCAAAGACGCGAGGAAATAACATAATTCCCGGTCTAGGGTTACACTTTATGATGGATATTTTAAAGGGTTAAGCAGTGATCATCTAAAACAGGTATATACCTTCGAGTCCGGAATGTTTTCATTTTTTAGGGAAAGGACCACAAAGAAGAAATTATCAAGTGCTCGAGATCCCATTCTTCAACGCTCAAACACTTGGGGGACTATATAATATGGAAGGCCAAAAAGAAGCAAAGACTACCAGAAGTCAGAATGCTCAAGCCTAAAAGGCCATTCACCCAACAAGTCAATTGACACGAGCAAAAGAACTAAAGACTCCGGCACAAGAATTGCTAAAGCCTACTCTAAAAACCCTCGAACCATGTTCAGGTTAGAAGGCAAAATATTAGTTACGAAGAAAAAATGTACATCTCTTATACAAAAAACTGTTACATCTAAAACAGTTAGGGATAGAAGATCATCATCATTGTACTTAGACAAAACTGTTGTAATCAAAACAGTTACGAAATCTTTGTACTCAAATAGAAAACTGTTATTCAAATAAAAACAGTTACGGATGAAAGATCAAAACCCTTGTATATATTCTCAAAACTGTTATCAAATAAAACAGTTACGGATTACAATACATTTCTCTCGTACTTACAACTGTTGCAAATAAAACAGTCATGGGAAAAAATCCAATACTTACGAAAACTGTTACTAATGAAAAACAGTTATTTCCTTGTATTAACTCGAAAAAACTATTATATACTATAAACAATTACGAAATACAAGTGATTATTAAATCTGTTAAAACAAAACAGTTGCAACATGAGTTTTAGATGACAAACGTCACACATATAAAATGTTGTGAAAGTTCAAGAAAAAACCTCTCACAAAAATATTCTTAAAACATGTGGAAAATTCCTATTACTCTATTGCATTTTCAATGAAGTTGAGACGTCTTCTTCATTAAAACATTAATTAAAAGGGCCCTAATTCACAAGCAAAGCCTTTCATATACAAAGGCTAAAGCTTATACTACACCCATCATAAAAGGGTTCAAAGTAAAACATGCATCTTTATGCAAAGAAAGCTAAGAGGTACGAATAAAAACCTCAGCAAAAGCAATAGACTTGAGTAAAGAGTAAAGCTCAAAATTCACAAAAGTCTCAAAAGAAAGCATTGTATTAATATAAATGCGGCTAAGTAAAAGAACTAAGTACTAAACTAAGTACTTAGCCGCATAAATATGTACATTTTTAAATGCCCCTAAGTTGTCAGTTGGGGACTTTAGAAATTTCAAACTTACTCCCGATGGAGCTGGGAGTAATTACACCAATCCAATAAAAAAAAAGGGGGATGACTAAAAAGTCTTCATTCTTGAGGAGAAGGAGGAGAGCTAGTTTCTTCTTCTGGAGGATTGTCCACTGCTTCATCAGCTGGAGAAAGATCAAGACCTTGCTGAGTCTTATCTATGGCTTTTTTAGACTTTGCAATCTCAGCATCAAGATCGAAGCCTACTTGACTCATCTACATCAGTGTGTCGTGGCGAGCATTCATATATGCCCAACTCACTTCAACAGCTGTTGACTCTTCAAGTTCATTATAGTCTCTCGACCATGCCTGAAGTTCAGTCTTCAAGTTGTCATTTTCAGCTTTAGCAGCTTCAAGGGCAACATTCAAAGGTGCGACTGACTCCTCCAGATTCTGGACCTTCGCCAAAGCTTCACGAAGATCTTCTTGGGCTTGGGAAAGATTACGCACGAGTTCTCCAGAGTATTCTTCTTTTCGTCCTAATAAATCCTTCAAATACCGGACCTATTCCGTAGCTTTTGACAGTTGCTCGGCAAAAGAAGATTCAAGAGCATCTTTGTCTTTATTAGCTTGACTGGAAGAAGCCTTCTCCACCGCTAACTCTCCTTTGACAATCTTCAACTGCTCCTTTAAGGTATCTCTCTCATCTTCCAAAGCTTCCATCTCTATTTGAAGGCTTTCATATTGTGCTTTTAAATCATCCAGTCCAAGTAGCACTTGCAACTGTTTCTCATAATTGGGGATTCTCTTCATAAGCTACAGACCAATAAGGTGCGTCTGCAAAAACAATAAAACAATTAAAAGTGTTAAACTGTTAACTAAATCAATATATGTGCAAAAGATCTTTTAAAAAAGTATATACCTTTAAGGAATTGTGCACCACCTCATTAGCCTAAGTAAGAGATGCATGGCTGTCAAGTTTGGCTCTTTCTTCAGGGCCAATTAAGGGCTTGAGCCACATTTCAGGCTCACCAGTACTAATCTTCTTAAAGAGGCTACCACTAGCTGGAACCTCAATCATGACCCTTCTCATCTCCCAGCTGGAAGACCCTTCTTCTATAATAGAAGGCATGGAAGCAAGGACTGAAGGAGCAGCAGAAGAGACAGAAAGGCCAGGAGCCAAAAGAGTCGCGTGCGCTTCAATAGAGACGGAAGAAAGGGAAACTGAAGAGGTAATAGGAATTGAAGGAGAAACAACAGCAGTAACCTGCGGAGCAGAAATAGCAGCAAAGTGCGGGTAGATGGTAACCAAAGGAACATCATCAGGGTCCATTTCAAACCCTTCGTGAAATAGACGCTCAGTGGTATCTCGAGATGGAGACTGAGATTGATCACGAGAAGTAGAAGGCCTGATGGCCAACACGGAATAAAGAGGCGCGGGAGTAGACTCGTCGTCCGAAATTACCCGCCTTCTTCTCACCCGGTGCACTAAAGCACCCTCTTCTTCATCCTCTTCTTCCCCTCCAGAGTGGGAATCGTGGGCTTTCCTTTTTGAAGCACTGGTCAGAATACTCTAGGCGTGAGACGAGGACATCTTCGGAAGTGATGAAGAAGCCCCACGGGTAAAAAACCCTATCAGAAAAAGGAAAAGAGTTAATAATAAACTCAAGCAAGGAAAGGAGTGAGAAAAACTCTACTTACCATGGGTCTTGACAATCCACTTATACTTTGCCGCAAAGTACTTCCAGGATCTTTCCTCGGCAGGAGCAGCAGTCAACATTCTTTCTACCCAACTGCGAATGTCGGAGACATTCTCGATAACATTCATAGTTGCTGTAAATAAGAAGAAAACAGATACGCTGTTAGAAACACAAAAGAAATGTTATGTAAATAAAACAGGTGCGAATCAAAGTACTTACGTGCACGATTCCACTTCTTAGGGAAGGGAAGATTACTTTCACCCACTAAAACAGCAGTGGGAACATCCACGTACCTAAGGTACCAACCTCTATCTTTTTCATTGCCAGGGGTTACTAAAATCCTCTTACTCCGGGCAACCATAGTAAAAACCCCTTGACGGAATAAAGCTGGAGAATATAAATGCATCAGATGATGAAATGTAAAAGGGACAGAAACCCTTGAAGCTAAAACTCTCAAACAGGAAACAACACGCCATACTAAAGGACCAACTTGTCCTAAGCAAATATTAAAAAAACGACAAAATCCTATGATCACAGGGTCAACAGGAGGCTGAAATCCTAATGTGAAAGGGTAAGTATAAACGTAAGAAAAACCCGTCTTGAAAGACGTAATCCTTTGAGTACTGCTTGGCACAAGAATGGGAACATTAGACTCCCAAGAACACTCCCTATGAACAACGGGAATGTGACCTACATTAATGATGGTAGCATATTTCTCAATACTATCTAAAGAATGAGCTTGTTCGGAAATAGGAGAATTTACTTCATGAAAGACTATCTCCGAAGGAATGATTTCATCAACTCTGGGTTCATGAAAATCATCCTTGTTCCTAGAAACAGAATGAGAAGATCTACCTCTCGGAGAAAACAACGACCTAGCAGAGGAAGTAGAAGAAGAACCTCTAGTAGAGGTACGACCTAGGCTCCTTAATCGGCCACTTCTTCGACTCCTAGACGGAGCAGAAGAAGAAGCCAAAGCTTCATCATCAATAACCTTTTCAGGTTGACCTGAGGAAGACATATTTATAAAATCAAGGAAGAAATTCTTTCACAAGGAAAAGATTAAGTTATGGAAGTTTTTCGTGCTAAGGAAGAAAAGAAGACGACTATTTATACCTAATGGCAACCGTCGAAACTTGGAAAGGTAATGATGGAAAGTCATAATTAAAGGTGTCACTTCGGTACTGATGCAGCCGCAAAAAGCTCTAAAAGGCGCCGGGTCATTTCAGAACCAATCAAAAACGAACACGTGGAAGAAGCACTAAATGGAAGTGATGTACGACGCAGGCGCCCATAAAAGAATACAAGGTTTCGAGGTAAGCCGGTGGAAAAATATTCCCGCCATAAATGAGTATCCACTTAACAAGTATTATACGCTCAATACATGGCAAGTGGGGGGACTCTCTGTATTGGTAAAAAATATAGCCTCATACGTGTAAAAATTTTGGATGACTCAGCCAACCAGGTGGACTAAATAAAACATCACACGTGGAAACTCGATAAAAAGGTACGGTCAATACAAGGAATTAGCCGCAGAAAGATCATCAAAGAAGAAGAGACACGGCCACAACGAATCCGAACGCAATAATGGGCCGACTCGGAGATCATCAATCAATGTCTTGTACGTTATGTAACTCCTAAAATAACAGTTACTATTCATCATTGTAACGCCTCATAAATATAATAATTAAGCATTAAATAGGTTTCGACAGAAATACAAACGTTGTACTAGGAGAACATCATAAAAGGGATAAATAATGTAACAAACAGGATCATCTGATTTCGAGTATACTAAGCTATTTTATTCTTTGTATATTGCTCTCGAAATTATTGCTACTTTATTCTTTATCTTACTAATTCGATTATCAGTAACCCGAGTTTATCCTAAATTAAGCTTTAGTCAAAAGATCTTATTTTTTGGTTAAACACTTTGATCACTCAACTGTGTTACAATGCTCAGGTGCTACCAAACCCGGCTGATGTGGAAAAGGGCTAGATGGGAAGAAGAAGAAGAAGAAGAAGAAGAAGAGAAGGATTGATGTGTTATCTCCTTCATTTAGGCAGCTTGACGAGACCGCAGAGGGATATGGTGGTGCCTCCACAGATGCAGCAGGGTCACAGGGCCCCACAAAGACCCTTCCTTATGGCCCCCCACTGTGCACCACATTTCCCATCAGATCTATGGTGTGGATACTCAGATTTGACAACTTGTTACGGGTCTTCCCTCAGGTCTATCTGGTGAGGGCACTTCGACTGGGTCCGGTTAGCAGAAGCCACCAACCTTGTATGGGTAGTGAAAGAGCAAAAAGAAATCAAGAGCAGACTAGAGGACATGTGCAGGCGACAAGGAAAACTTGAAAGGCGACAGAGAAAATTCCAGGAGCACGAAATGAAGAAAAGCAAGTTCCTGTCGCGGATGATGCACAAGCTGAGTTCATTATGTGGCTCACATTATTCTGATGATGAGGATGATGCAGATTTGGAGCTTAAATTTCCCATTGTCGCGCCCCCTTTTTATCACACGGGTAAGGTACGAAGAGATCGGGTTAAGACATTTTGGACAACTCCTTTAAAAGAAAAAGGAAGAGTCACCACCTAACGAGTTAACGGTGCGTTAGGGCACCTAGAGTTGATAACTCATGAACTATTTCGCGTTACCAGAGATTGGGTAAGGGCTTGAAGTTATCCCAACGGGAAGGTGTTAGGCACCCATCAGGATCCACAATTGTGGGTTCCAACTAATAAGTTTTGTGCATTTGGACGGTAAGCAAGTAAAAAATAAGGTTCACATATGAGGGGATTTAAAGCAAGTATGAAAATATTTAAAGGTTTTTGAGTAATGTAAACAAAAAAAGTGTCCTAGGTTTAAAGTAATACGGATCACTTCAATGCAATACCCGGTATGTCACACCTCGGGGAGGCGGCTACACGTGGTATTAGTGCACCGGTCATCATATCTGTATTCTACCCTTCCCTCCCCGTGAATGTTATTTAAAATACATGTTGGTCACGACTTCTTAGTGCGTGCCATTACCCGTCCCACCCTATAGGTCCTAGAGGGTGATTAGGACTACTAACCTACCAAAGGGGGGGACTAGGTTGACTTAGGTGTAAAGGATAAAATACTAACGACAATGCAAAACAAGTAGGAAACATGTAGTGGGGGTCACATAGGACAAGTAATAGTCTCACAAATCCCTCCGCAATTAAACACGTAAGTGGCACGTCTCAAACACAATTAAAGTCTCAAAAGGAAGGTTTGAAAAATAAGATTTATGGAGTTGAAAATCGGTAGGTTTTGATGGTTTAGTAAAGAATATGTTCTAAAAATTTAGTAGTGAAAACAAAGGCTTAATTAAGACTGAGCAATTCAAGAGGGAAATTGATCTTCAGAAAGTCAGTAACTTAGAGATAATAGTAGGATTTAGAAGTACCTAATGATTTAAAGTAAACATGGGTGAAAAATCATTGAAGCGTAATTGTGGAATAATCCAGTGATTCCAAATAAAATACAGTATCTTAATAGGAATCCACAGTTTTAAAGGTATTTACAATAAAAGGAGTAAGTATATTGTTCTGAAAATACAGCAGCTTTTAAAGAAATACAAAGATCCAAAGTGATATGATTTTGAGCAGAATGAGATAACTTTAAAAAGCCCAGGGATTTTAAAACATAATGGAACAGGAACCATATAAAAGAGAGAACAAATGCATGATTCCCAGAATCAGTACTTTGAAAACAGTAGAGTTTTAGAGAAAGCATAATGAACTACGAAGAGGTAAAGAACATGAGTAAAAAATGGTAAAGTTGGAGATTTTCGAAAGGGAACTGATTGGTTCTAATATCAAGCAAATACGATTGATTTGATTTTGATATGTATTAGGCCTAAAGTTTGCCTAGGCGTCGTATACATTGCCTAATTATTTTGAAGGGGTGAACATGCATCTTTTGATTCTAAGTTTAGGAATGGTGTATTTGGAGAAGCGGTTCAAACAATTAACCATATTTTAATTGGATTAAATTACATGATGATTAGGTGCTTCAACAACTGCTACTTGAACAAATACGAAGCCCTAAATAACAGGATATCTAATGCACATAGGAATACCTAAACATGATTTCTAAGTGCTAATGAGAATGCAGTAATAACCTTTTAACAGTCTTGTTACTTGTTGTAGGTGTGAATTATGACCATGGTTTGCAAGATGAATATAATAGAAATGCTGAAAGTAAAGAACCTAAAACAGGATTTCTAATGCATGAGGTGCATGTCCTAAACATGTTGTCTATTGCACATGTAAGTAAATAAAAATCCTATAGGCATGTTTCTACCTATCACTAGACTAAGCATGCATAGTTCCATCCCATATCCACTATCCAGCCCCAATTATTTGTTTACAAATTATTACAAACCAAGGATAAATGAATTACAATAATTGCAAAAGGAAAGTAAGAAGCTATTCTACAGAGAGCCTTCGAATAGGCTTAACCATCTAGCCTCACCCCCACTGAGCCTCATAGCTTTACACGGCCTGGGTGCGGCAAAGCTCCCAAAGGTCTTTATAAAGGGCCCTGGCCAATACCAGCACCCAGCAGTTTTCCAAATTAAGATTGGTGCAGTGTGGAGTTACCAACCTCAATGTATCAAAGTTCAGAGGGAACTCATGGTTCCCTAAGCAACGCTTACATTGAGGAGGTGGAACCTAAATTTCTAGGAGTTCTGTGAAGTGCGCAAAAAAGTAGTTAAGAAAGTATTGAGTTTGAAAAAGAGTGGTTGAGACAACATTTTTAAAAAGGATGATTTTAGAAAATGATGAAAGATTTTGTAAACAGTTTTGCAAAAGGGAGACAATACCACTGCAATTAACAGGCAAAGGGATTCAAAAGAAAAGAATAACACAGGTAAGAACAGGGGAACAAATAATTCACAGATTAGCAACAGAACAAGATCACAGATTCACCTAGTGACCACATAGTTGTCACAAAGCAACGCAAATTCATAGAATCACATTACTAGGCAAGGAATCAGATTTGTACATCATTTGGACCTCATGTAGAGGGGCAGGTTCATAACATAGGAGGTTAAACATGTGATAATGGTCGTATTGAGAAGAGAAATATCAGATTATAACAAAGGAGCATGCTAGTTGCAAAAAATTTCACATAGAGTTGTAGACAATATGAGTCATAATTATACAGTACTCAGGCACTATGAAAAGAAGACACTGATCTTGTAGCATGGTAAATAGAGAACAAGAACTGAAGCATTACTAAGATAGACACACAGGCCTGCTGACTTTACAGGGGTCAAACAAGGTTGCAGCCCATCATACAAGGTAAAAATAGGAGATAGCTCCTACCAAAAGAGAGAGGGGATCACAGAAGCAACAGTCAACATGTTATACTAAGAGAAAAAGGGAGGGCGGGGGGGATGCAATAGGAACATATTGATTACCAAAGGATTGAACAACCATAGGGAAACATATGAGAGAAGAGACAGGATAACAAAGAAAAGATATGGAATAGAGCCATGTCAGTTGCAGGTTAGGCAATAGAACCATAGGATAAAGCATAAAAGAAACAACATAGAGATAAGCAGGAACTGAAACATAGGGTAGAGTAGTGTAACTAAACCAGGACATACCAGTTGAGCAGCAAATATAGCAAATGTAAGAAATAGCACAGCAAGATCAGTGTGCAGGACAAGGAGCAGCAAAGATAATAGCAGCAGAATGAGAGAACAACATCAGCAATGTGCAGAATAAGAGAGATAGAGCAATAGAAGGGCACAAGATCAAATAAATGACTACTCAGCCTTAACTTTAATCTAGATGAGTAGTCAATAATAGATGCGAGGAACAAGTAGAGATGAAAGCACAGAAAGTTTAGAGTAATAGTGTCTAGTGATCAATGTGAGAATTTCAGTGTGAAAAACCCAATGTCAATGTATTGTATGAGTTTTTAGTGTAAGTCTGTGTGTTAGTGTCTTTTGCAAAGGGAGAATGACAAGTCTTTATATAGTTTTTGAAAATCGAATAGTACATGGTAGTAGAAATCAATCCATGTCAAATTAAGGGTAACAGGATCCCTTTAATCAAGGGATTCTGATTTAAATGGTGTTGTCCAGACGAAATACGGCAAGGAATCAGTCCAACAAGACTGATTCTCCAAAAAATAGAACAAGGAAGTCATATAGTGCACAAATAGGCTAGATACATAGTGAGTTAATTAAGGCATGTTGTAATAATATTACCTTAAGGACTAAGAATAGGGTAATCAGCTTAGCAATCAATCAAGAGGACTGGAAGTCACAGGGAATCTGGAGGAAACAAAGAAAACATCACATAGAATAGGAAAAGTATAATAATAATGTAAGCATGTAAGCAGACGTTAAAAAAGTCAGGAATAGAATGGTTAGGGTTTCGTGACAACCCGTAAAAGAGGGAAAATCCTCAGAGACGGTGTAGATGAGGCCGGAGAGTGTGAAAGCTTACTCAGATGACCGAGGTTTGGCCAGAAAAGCGGCAAGAGACTCAATCGGAGGCAAGCGGGCTGCTCCAGGCCTGTTTGAAGAACCCAGATTGGTGTTGAGCGAGTGAGAGACGAACAAGTGACCAAGGAGTGGTGAGGAACCATGGTTGCCGGTGAGAGGACCGTCCGGAGAGGGGAACAGGCCCTCATCGGAGTGAAGCTTCTAGAGAGCAATAAAAGAGATAGAGATAAGGGAGAAGAACAGTCGCGAAGGAAATGAACGGGGAAAGGGGGGTTAGGTTAGAGTTAAATTAGGTAATAAGAGATCTGGGTCGTTGATCTCATTTGATTAACGGCCCAGATCAGCTGGGGGTTGGGCCGAGTATTTAATGGGGTTTCGGTTGGGTAGGAATTGCATCTGGGTTGGGTATTTTAATTGGGTTGGGGTTAATTAGGCTAGATTTTAAATAATAAATGGTTGGATATTAAATACCCAAAATTAGATAAATAATTAAATAAACAACCAATAATTATACAAAAAAAATGAAATTGAGTTTAAATAGATGAAATTACATTAACTAAATAATATTAAGTGTAAAAAAGCATAAGTTTCAGATTAAAATAATACACAATGTTCAATTTGGCTATAATTTCAAAATTATTATAATTGAAATTAAATAAGATCCAACTGACTAATTCGTGAAATAATTAGATTTTAATAGATAATAAATGATTATAAATGACATACTGAGCTGGGAAACAATTTGAGATTATTTTAGAGCACAATTTATGAATCATAAAAATATACAATATTAAATAAATGGAAAAGTTAGGAAAATGCTCATTATTGCAAAGAGTGATTTTGAAAGCTTATATACAAGTTAAAAAATAATTTGAGAAAAAATTGGGTATCAACACCCACCACCTCCAGCTCTGAGCGATGCAGTTTCAGGGAGCACCTCCTTTATTTTACCTTGTTTTGATTCGTTGCATTGGGGACAATGCAACACTTTAGATTGGGGGTGGCTCATATTTTATCTATATTGTAGAGCATCACATGTATCATGACATACTTTTTGTGACTTGTGTGGATTGGCTAACCTTTTAGTTTATTTATATTTTGTTGGTTTTTATTGTTGTTCTAAGTTGTTTTTATTTTTGGGTTTTTATTTTTTTCATAGTAGTATTTAGCATTTCATTTTGTTGATTTTATTTTTCTTGTTATTATTTGTGTTTATTTTTGTTTTTGTTTTGGTTTCATTATAGTAGTATTAATTAAACTCCTTGGTTTTTCTTTCTACCGCGGTTCTTTTCCAAGGAAATTTATTTGTATTGAACCGGGTGACTTTTCCCTATGATGGATGGCGTGACAACTTTCTTAAGGGATTAGTCTTGTTTAGCTTTTTTTAGTAGTTAATTTAGTAGTTAGGTGTGAATAAATTGATTTTTGGGGTGTAGTCTTGTGCCCATAAGCCAACATGTGACTTGTTTGGTACAAATATATTTTAAACCTTGGCATATGAGTCTTTCATATAAAAATAAAAATAACATATATGCATATATATGCAATACAAAAAGAAAAAAAAATGAAATATTAAGAGTAATGTCCTTGTTGTTATTTCTAGATTCTAACTTTGGCTCTTTGATTCACTAAATAGCCTCTTAGGCTACATATGATTTCCTTGAGTTTCATTGGTTTTAATTGGATTTTGGATTGTATTCCATTTGAGTTTTCATGTGCCATGTGTGGTGAGATTTTATTGTAAAATTCTTTTGCATCATTTGTAGTCTAGAACTTGCCCGGAATGTGCTTCAAGGCAAAATTTTAGATTAACTTGGTTTGAAAAAGGATATTAGACCTTCCTTCGACCAATTTTGTGCCTAAAATTTCTACCCATGAATATTTTCCCTAGTCAACCCTTTTGAGCTTTTAACTTTTTCTTTGGCAACCATGTTAGCTTCTTATTGGTTCTCTTGTAAGAACCATACCTCCCAAAGTAATTTCAAGTATGAATATAGGCTAAAAGCCTAAGTTTAGGGGTGGAGGTTGAAAACGTTGTGATATGGAGGCTCTCTAAAAAAAAGTAAAAAAGAGTTAAAAGAAAAAGAATGGAAGAAAGTTTGAATAAATGGAAGACTTGGTAAATAAATAAGTAAAAGAGAGAAGAAAGGGTGGAAAAATTCTTGAAGGAAGTGGACTTTGAATTGTGAAAAAGTATAGTGCTTAGGGAGGTTTTGAGTCACTTTTACCAAATTGTTCCCTACCTTAACCAAAATCCTAAACTACAACCCTTTGAGTCCTAATTGATTTTGAACCAAGTATGTCTACATTAGTGGAGAAATACATAAAGGACAAGCCTATGGTACTACGTGTGTGTTGTAACTACCAGACCGGTCGTTTTGAGCTCTAGCGCGTCGTTCAGCGGTTGGGAGTCATGAACAACTCCATTTGAGGTATTGTGACTCGTGTGTATGGTCAGAATCAAAATTCAGGAAGTTTAGAGTTAATTTAAAGGAAAATTCTCTTTCCGGAAGCTTTAAGTTGAAGAAATTGATGAAGACTGGAATTTGGAGTAAACAACCTCGGAATCAGGATCCGAAGGTTCCAACAGGTTCGTATGATGATTTTAGACTTGGGCGTATGTCAGTGTCGGGGTTGGGATAACCCGGAAGCGTTTCGGCGTATATTGTGGAAATAAGTATTTTGAGGGAATTTCCTAAATTTGGCTTGAAGCGCATTTTGATAATTTTGATGTCCGTTTGGGATTCCGAGTATGGGAATAGCTCCGTATGATGATTCTGGATTTGGGAGCGCGACCGTAAGTGGATTCGGATATCTGGAAGTCAATTTCAGGTTATTTGGCTAAAGTTAGAATTTGAAGGTTTTGTAGAATTCGACTGAAAGTGGAGATTTTGATATCGGGGTCAGAATGCGATTCCGGAAGTTGGAGCAGATCCGTAATGTTGAATATGACCTGTGTGTAAAATTTGAGGTCAATCGGACGTGGTTTGATAGGTTTCGACATCGGATGTGAAAGCTGGAATTTTCAAAGTTCATAAAGTTGAAATTTTATGTGATTGGTGATTTCGGCGTTGTTTAATGTGATTTGAAGCCTCGAGAAAGTTCGTGGAATGTTATGGGACTGAGTCGTGTGTTTGGACGGGGTCCCGGGGGCCTTGGGTGTGTTTCGGGCTGTGTTCGGATCATTTTTCCTCTGTTTGCTGCTGCTGTTTTCTGATGTCACTGGGGTGTTATGCAATCGCGGTCCCTGGGATGCGATTGAGGAGAAGGAAATTCAGAGGGCGAGATTTTTGCCTATGCGGTCGCGGAAGCTGATGTGCGTTCGCGATGAGGCCTGGGGCTGGCTAGTGCGATCGCGAGTCGGATGCTGCGTTTGCAGAGAGGTGTGAGTTGAGGGTGCATGGAATTGGCTTGTGCGATCGCGGTTCGTGAGGTGCGATCGCGGAGGAGGCATCAGGGTGACCTATGCGATCGCGGGGGCCTTCATGCGATCGCATAGAGGGTCAGAACTGGGCAGTGTTGTATTAAATTGGGATTTTGGCATTTTCTTCTTTCATTTTCATGGCTATGGGCGATTTTTGGAGAGCAATTCAAGGGGGATTCCATCAAGCTTCAAAGGTAAGCTGTTTCTACCCGTTCTAAGATTATATACAAGATTCCTACATTGAATTGATATGAGAAATTTGGGGAAAATGTGGAAATTGCAAGGAAACCTAGAATTCGATAAATTTGATTATTAGCCAAGAATTGGGCATAAATATTGGAATAAATTCTGTAAATGAATTAGTAAATCTACGGGTAGGGGTTGTCTTCAAGAAATTTAACAGTCCGGGCACGTGGGCCCGAGGGCATTTTGGTCATTTCATTGAGCCGGATTGAGGAACCATGTAATTTGAATTTATGATGATCAATCGATTATATTTTCATTGAATTATCGGTGTTTGGATAGTTTGGGAGCGTTGCGCATCCATTGGAGTCGTCGGAAGGGCTTGGAAGCCGGTTATGGAGCTTCAGAGCGAGGTGAGTCTCCTTAACCTTGTAAGAAGGAATTGTTCCCTTAGGTGTTCCACAGGCTATGTTTATTTTTTTGCGGGGGCTACGTACGTACCAAGTGAGGAGAGTCCGTACGTAGTGGCTATTATTGTTATGTCCGGGTAGTTAGGCCCCACATCATGCCTTATGTTCTCCTTGTAATAACTTATATGTTATGTTATGAGATCCTGTTATATGTAGTCCTGTTTCTCTGACATTTGCTAAATTTAAAATAATATGAAATGAATTTGTTTTATGGAAAAATAATATGAAAGGAATTATTTTACTTAAAGTAATAGGAGGGAAATTGTTTATTGAAAGTATTATGAAAAGAAAAGAATATTGTGTGTGTATGTGATCTCTTCGTACTTTACATTCCGCGAGCGGAGTGTGCTTCCCCCCACTCTTATGGGATCGGGCAGTACGCCACGGCGGATTTGAGAGTGACTATACATATATGGGATCGGGTCGTACGCCACGGCGGATTTGAGAGTGATTATACCTATATGGGATCGGGTTGTACGCCACGACAGATTTGAAAGTGATTATACCTATATGGGATGGGGTCGTACGCCACGGCGGATTTGAGAGTGATTATACCTATATGGGATCTGGTCATACGCCCCGACGAAGTGAGGGGTACTTGTATACATATATAGGATCGGGTCGTACGCCACGACGGGTTTGGAAGTTACTTTATGGGAGCGGTCCATACGCCACGGCAGATCTATGACTTGGTTATTATTATTGGTTCATTCCGGTGGTTCTACCCTTGAAAGTGCATTATTGTTTAATTTCAGTAGTTGTTTGGATTTCTGCTTTTTATATGTACTTGCTGCTTATTTCCTTACATGTCTACTGTATTTCATTATATACTGTCATATTTTTATTGTTGGACCTTAGTGAGTGTCGAGTAGACCTATCATCACTACTTCTTCGAGATTAGACAGGATACTCACTAGGTACATATATGTTTATGTACTCATGTTGCACTTGTTGTGCATTTTGTTGCACAGGTACCATCTTAGCTTAGTGATTGATTTGGAGACTTATGGGCTGCATTCATCCTGAGGTGTTCCGCAGCCGTCGGAGTCACCCTCCTATTTCTTTACACATTTGTCTCTATTGCCTTTGTCCAAGTTATTTCCCGGGCAAGAGTTGTATAATTGTAGAAATTCTTAGAAATTGGTCATGTACTTATGTCACCGGATTCTGGGGATGTGTTGAGAACTATTTTACTGGATTAAACTGAGGTCCTGTCATATTTAATTTATAAGATTTATTTAATTGAATATGAAATGCAAGAAAAGGCTATGATTTCGACAATGTTAATAGGAAAGTATTTTCATTGATTAAGGGGTTGGCTTGCCTGACTGTGGTGTCCGGCACCATCACAACCCATAGATGTTGGGTCGTGACAACGTGGTATTAGAGCTCTAGGTTCCCCTAGGTTTCACGAGTCATGAGCAAGTCTAGTAGAGTCTTGCAGATCGGTACGGAGACGTTTGTACTTATGTTTGAGAGGCTACAGGGTTGTTAGGAGTACTTACCTTCTTGATTCCTCATCGTGCGATTTGATTCCCTTAAGGCTTATGCTTATGTTTCCTCCCTACTCAATCTTACGCGTCGCGAAGCGCTTGTCGTGAATCAGGTGTTTGAGGAATGGTGATGGTGCTACGGATATGGTGCGATATGTTTTCCATGTGTAGCTAGTTAGGGTTGGTGTTGTTTCCCTACAGAAGAATATTAAGTTGTTTCAGCTCAGTTGCGGTGTTTCTGAGAACTTTGAGGCTGTGCTCAGATCGTTATGATG
This sequence comes from Nicotiana undulata, assembly GCA_005239495.1. NCBI lineage: Eukaryota > Viridiplantae > Streptophyta > Magnoliopsida > Solanales > Solanaceae > Nicotiana > Nicotiana undulata. Next base: position 61,908 of record ML282256.1, on the reverse strand, counting down.
CTTACGATTGGATATCGTGCGGTGTTGATAGGATGGTAGGATGCTTGCCCATATGTAGGGGCAATGAATGACTTGAAGGGAGGTCTTCTCAGGGCGTGGTTTCGAGATTTCAGTATTTTAGTTCCGGCGGAGGAAAGGCACTTGGACTATGAATGGTCCGGTTCGGATTGATAAAGTAGTAAGCTTGGTGCTATCGAGCAAGGTGGAGTATTCACCTGTGTTGTGGTATCGTTGTTTGATCGAATAGGATATGTTAAATTCGCCGGTGTTATAGCTCTTCGGTTGCATGGGTTTAGAGTGATGTGAAGAAGTGTTGAAGAAGCGGTTGTCAGAGGTCGTGGTGTGTAGTGGTTCAGAATTGAATAGTTACCCCTAATGAAGGCAGCTCGAGAAAGATGATCTTCGGAGAGTTCGAAGTTGTGGTGATCTTCTGGTTCAAAGAGCTACAGAGAAGGATGTTGAATTGAGGACGCAATTGAGAAGCACGCGATGAAGGAAGATATGTGAAAATTGATAGGTGGTGGTTCCATATCTAAAAGGCCAAGCGTAAGGAAAGGAAGTCAGGTAGTGCTTAAAGGAATAAGGTTAACCAAAGTGGGGGAGTCCCACCACCTGCAGTGGGGTTGTGGGGTTGTGTCCTCATGGAGTTGCAGATTGTCGGCATATTGGCAAGTTGTTACAACTAAGGGAAAGGAGTAAAGTGGTAATTGAGCATGGCATTCGATAAATGCATGCGAAGTTGGTCCAATTGGACCAGGGTTAGGATTTGGAAGATTAAGAATTCGTGCTTAAGGCATAAGCAAGTGTAAGGGTAGCGACTCAGTCACGTGCTTCGCTGAAAGGGTGTTCAGGTGCTAGGAGAGCCTTGGAGTTGATTGTATTCGGGGCCAGTAAGAGTGGGTGACTCTCAGTAGTTGTCCTAATGAATTCGAAAGTTAGAGAATGCAGTGTTTAAGGGTTTCAGGCAGCAGTATAATTAAGAATCGAGCTTCTGCAGTATAATCTCTAAGAGGAAGGAAGATGGCTGGGGTGTTCTATGTTATTTCAGCACGCAGGATAGTATCGGAGGAGTGAGGGAAATAGACTCCGAGTTGTAGAAAGATTATCAGGAGGTTGTGAGACGGGTTGCGGAATTTAGGCAGTATGGTCTCGTGAATCAAGGTCACTCGGGATGAGGGAGGGTTGAGCTGCTATGAGTTCCAGGAAGTTACTATTATCATTGAGGCAATTAAACATGATTAAAAGAAGATAGATTGGTTAGCCATGGTTGAAATGGAACAAGCTAATTTAGCAAAAAGTTATGCAGCTTCAATTTAATATTTAAAATGCAATGAGGACATCGACTTAATTTTGCAGTGATATCGAAAAATGTGGAATAGCTATTCAGCAATATTTTCTTTTACTAGTCATCTAAATAAAGGTTGCTCAACATAATGAATTTGTGATCCATTGGAAAGTCACTTTAGAAGATAAAAGTGATCGTTAAAATTACTAAATTTAACCATTGGACTTATCATATGTTTGGCCAATCTTTTAAAATCTATTTATTTTGAAAAATATTTTTTTTAAAAGTGTTTTTTAGAAAAATATTTTGGCTGAAAAATAATTTCTGTTTAACTAATTAATTTGAAAAACACTTTTGAGCAACAATTAGTATTTGGTCAAATTTTTAAAAAGTATTTCTAATATCCCGTTTGGCCAAGTTTTTAAAATCTACTTATTTTGACAAGTGTTTTTCTCAAAAGTACTTTTAGAAAAAGTGTTTTTCTCAAAAGTACTTTTTAAAAAAATATTTTTGGTGAGAAATAGTTTGTGTTTATCTAATTAATTTGAAAAACACTTTTAAGCAGTAATTAGTGTTTGACCAAGCTTTTGAAAACTGTTTCTAAGTGTATTTTTCTCAAAAGTGCTTCTCAAAAAAGTGCTTTGGAGATAAGCTATTTTTTTCTGCTTCTCCTCAAAAACACTTTTTTTCTTTCCAAAAGCTTGGCCAAACACCTCAATTTTTAGCCAAAAGTATTTTTGGCCAAAAAAGTACTTTTGGTCCAAAAAAAAAAAGCTTGGCCAAACAGACTATAAATATATTTTTTTTAAAAATGTTTTTGAAGAGAAAGTATTTTCTGCTTCTGCTTCTACTTCTACTTTTACTCAAAAATATATATATTTTCTTTCAAAAAGCATAATTAAACACTTTAAGTTAAGCAAATAAACACTTTGACTACAAAAAGCACTTTTTGGCCTAAAAGAAAACCAACAAACATGGTATTGGTTGGAAAAAAGGGCTTAAAGTTTTTGTCTATATACTGCCTTAATCACAAGGACAAAGAAAAAGGAAAAAAAATAGCAGTTACAACAACCCACGTGGATCCCCATTTCAAAACCACCAGATCAACCCGAATAGTAAAAGTCCAACCCGTCGTTAAACCGTCTTCCTCCCATCACCTAAGAAACTTCGAAATCTGAACGCGACCTACTTCTCTCCTTCTCTCTATCTATGATTATGCAATTAAGGGATCTCTTGATTGTTGTGCCACCTTGGTGCCCCAGCTAGTGAAGATCAGTCAATACATATCAAAGGTAATTACTGTGAACACCCAATTTTTGCCCCGTATGAAAATTACTCTTAAGAATAATCAAAAATAATTTTTTATGAATTTTAGGAGTTTTTCTCTATTTATTTGCATTTCATGAATGTTTAATACTTTAAAATTATAGAAAAATCATAAAAATTGTCAGATATTCATTTCATGTCATCTTAGGTTTTACTTGCATTTTTAGGATTTAACTACATTGTTAAATACATCTTTTAAATAACTAAAAATCAAAGATCGCATTCTTAGATTAATTAATTAATTAATTGCACTAGTCCATCATTAGGTAAAATAAATAAATCTAGCTAAAAAATGGAATTTAAATTAAGATTTGAGTCTAAATAGTTAATGGGGCAAAATCTAATAAAGAAGGGAAAATGTGGCTTTTTAAAAGGTTGAACTTGAACACTTACCCATCACATCAATTCCACCCAGCCCAAGAGAAAACCCGATCTAGGACCCGCAACGCCTACCTGACCGTTTCCTTCCCCTATTAAAACATAACGTAGACCTAAAAATCAAATATCCCTAATCTCTATCACAGACCCCATCCGCCGTTTTTCCCATAGCCCGGTCGATCTTCTTCTTCAGACCCTTCCCCTGGCTTCTTCCTGATTCTGATTCAAAACAGAACAAAAAATCAAAGGGACGACCACAAAAGACAGTCGTCGATCCATCCCCTCCCTCACCTAAATCCGGCGAGTAGTAGCCGACGGTGCTGCTGTTGCTCTCTCTCTCTCTCTCTCTCTTCACTCTGTTTCCCTATTTCGTACATAACAATCGCCGCCGGACAGAGGAGCGCACGCCACAGTCACCAGCAGCCGGAAACCCGGCCACCACCAGCATCGCCGGACGTCCCCTTCTCTCCTTCCTCACTCCCTCGTCATCAAAACAAGCAGACCCTTTCTCCTATACCTAAGAAGAACGACGCAGCCCCTCATAAAAAACCAGCAGTTATTTTCGATTTCCCCCATCGGCTGCAACAGACTCTTTCTCCGTCAAAACATAAGGTTTCAATAGAGTAGTATTTGTGTTTTCCAATTCAGCAAAACAAACATAAAAACTCGTGTTCAGATCTTCAATTTCCATCCGAATTCAAGAAGTCGATTTCGAGCCCTTTTGAACTGATCAATACGACTGATAATCACGTTGCTTTCAAGCTGATTTTAATCTCCTTTGATGTTGTATATGTTGCTTCGCCGAGCTGCTGTTGATTTGGTCTTTCTTTTCATCTAAAGCCAATCCTAGCACAAGTAAGTTTGTTCTTACGTCTGTATTTTGTTCAAATTTGGTCTAATGAAAAATCATGGCTACTTCACTTTATCTGTTATTGTTGTTTGGATGTGGTTGCCTTGAATTAGTTTCAGTGTGAATAAAAATATTAGCCAATTTGTTGAAATGTGTTTAGTCGTACCAATAGCAGAAGTCAAAATTAGGAGAATCTGGGATTTAGGATTTGGTTATTACTATAAAATGGTTACACGGGTAATGTCAAGACATGACCATATTTGTAACAGGATATAAGTGCAAAAATAGTCATTTAAATGTTGATTTTGCAATCCGTTCAGAAAAATATCCCATTTTTATTTCTCAAGTTTATGTGTACGGCTTGCTAAATTTGCTATCAACTAATTTTCATGATTAGCATCGTATGTTACTAACTGACTCTTTGACTCCTATGTCAAAACAGAAAACTTGAGTTTAAAATCTTTGGCCCCCAAACAAGCAGTAGAGCCTATTTTCTATCATAAATAATTTCTAACAAGCTTAAGAAATGAACAATTATCAAATACCGTAGTTGCTGTAGGCGTGATTAATAATAAACGTTGTGACTATTACCCTTCATCAATTCCGGGGTAGTGAAAAAGGAGGTGGGACGGCTCTGGCGACTCCGCTGGGGACCAAACCAGAATCTCTGGTTCAGGGTTCAAGAATTCGAGCTTATATAACTGTTATATGTTGGCTCTCATTATCTGATTTTACGTGTTTAAACCTAATGTGCTAATTGTCGCTTTTTTCCGCTTTGATATTATCTGAACTGCGTATAAACTGTGACGAAATCCCTTTCTTCTCTCTGAGTCTTCTAAATCATCTGGGAAGTATGCACTTCGTGTGACTTCTTTTCTGTTAGAGTCATCCAAATTTTAGAACGAGGTACAGACAAGTTACAAAGCCGGTGAAGCTTTTGTATTTCCGGTACGTTGCCCCGACCTCGGCTCGAGCTGTCCGCTCGGGTAAGCTTTGTCTAGAACAAAACCTCAGGATTCAGACTTAGAATGATATAACTCCATGCTGGATCCCTAGTAAGTACGTTGTTTAGGAGTATTTCATCCGGCCCCCAATATTTAAAAAAATCCAAAAAATATATTCTCCTTAATTCCTTGTTTAGGAGTATTTTTATAGGAAATTCCAAAGAAATAAAAGATTTAAAAAAAATAAATAATAATAATAATAGGATTTTAGAACCCAAATTTTTTTATTTTATTTTATTCAAAAAGAGACAAATCAAAATACAAAAATAATTTCTAGCTTTTTATTTTTTACAATTTTTCAAAATCTCAAAAATGTTTCATTTAGTTTAAAACTGAACTGTAGAACATAGCTTCAGATTTTCTAAGCACATGTTTGATTCCTTGAGTTCAAAACTGAGCTCCGTCTCTTATTTCTGAAATTTTGGAGAGAATTGAGTTTTTACTGAACATCGACTCGATCTTTCTGAGTTGGGTCTGTGAATTCGACTCGAGCTCTTTATCGCTTGATTTTCTAAATATTGAGTTAAAGTATGGTTTGAGCTGCTGAAGCTCTAATCCCTTGCTGCATCTGTTTAGCTAAATTGTGTGATAGTTCTAGAAGTTTTTGAAGAAAACTACTTGCACTTTGGTTCAGTTTCTGCTAGAATTCCACCAGGATTGTTTGTAGTTGTTTTAGGCAGCGTTTAATAGCATTCTTACTACCTACTGCCTATTTGATGAAAGGTTTTGAGAAGCTCATCAAGTCTTAGGCATGATTCCTAACTTAAGAACTGAATACTTATATGAACTTTTGGTGATTTCTGGTTTGGTTTCTGCTAAGTTCAATGAGTAGTTTGGTCGAGTTTTGGTTGGATACCTAAGTTTCTGAACTGAAAATTCATCTTAGTCTATTGTTGAGTGAGGCTTGAATTATTGAACCTGTTTTTGTTTCTAGTTTGGGAGTTAAGTTAATTTTTTCTAATGAACGTAAAACTGAAAATTGTTGCATATTTGAGCTGAAATGCTGCACAATTGAATTGCCATTTTTGCACTGTTTTGGGCATCAGCTCAGCACTATTTGAGCAGCTTTTTCTTCTGTTTCTTGTGTGCACAACCTACTGAAACAATTTGCTTGGATGACTGTTTTGCTTTAGCCAAAGTTCAACTGTGCTATGATCAGTTTGAGCAATAGTTTGTCAGTATTTTTTGGCACATCTTGAACTCCCAGTTGTGCACAGATTGAGGCTGCTAAACAGCTGGTGTATAGAGTTGCTAATGAGGTACTTGTAGCTACAAAATCCATCAATATGACGGTTGATATTTTTGGTGCTTATTTTTTTGTGAGGAAGCAAACTTTGTTAAATCTATTGCTTTCCACTATGTTAATGTGTGCATGAGCTTATTCTGTGATATGGATTTGTTGTTCCTCACTGTGAATTTTTTATTTGAGAAGGGCACAACATGAAGGGCATGAGTTGGACAAGATTTTATTTTTCTTTCCTGCTGATTTGCCTTTCCCCACCCAACTCTCTATGATAGGGCTTAGTGAAGGGCTCATAACATTCACCGGGTTTGTTGTTCTGCACCTGTATCTATTAATCTTTTTAAAACTCTTTCTTAAAGATGGGATAACCAAATCGATTGCCATGATTTTTAAACTTTCACATTACTTCTTTCACGCCGTCTTGATAACTGATCTGCAATGTTATTGAAGTCTCTATTCTTGGATAGAACTTTTAGTTCTTAATTTGAGTAAGATCTTTCCCTCTATTCATATCCTTTTATCAATATACATTCATTCTTACCCAAAGGATTCTTCAGTCATATCATCAGGTTGATAGATAGTTGAGCTCATGTTTGTGCATTCCCATAGTAGCACTTTGATTTGATGTTGTGAAAAATTTGCAACTTGGATGTTCTAACTTTTCTTCTCTTAGCATATTTATGAGGTAATATGTTTAACTTTTTTGCTAAAATGAGTGCTTAGTTGAATTTCAATTAGGAATGTTCTAACCACATTGTTTTGAAATTTATTCTGTTGCTAAAGCATCATGAATGACAAGATTGAGCTCTACCTCTGCTTTTTTCCATGACAGGTTTTTGGTGCTGTAGCTGATAGATTTCAATAATTTGCTTATTTTGTTTGGAGGGTTATAAAAGGATGCTAATGTTGCTTTCAAGAAGTTAAATCCCAAAGACAGTACCCTGGAAAAGGCTTTGAAGCATTCTGTGCTAGATAATAAATAAATTCTGAAATAAGTTGTACGGAAATTAGTAAAGAGGTGCACAAAACACTTGTAGTGTGAGTTGCTTGGTCAGTCGATATTGTCCTTGTCAAGTTGTATTGACCAACCCTTTTGAAAGTTTTGGCTTATATAAGTGGTCGGAAATGATTCTGTTGATAATTTCTTAATTAGTACTTCATAATGAGTAGTTTCAATAGGAAAAGTACCTAGTTGTGGTGTGTCTTGTGACATTCTTATCCTAGCAGCTGCTTATGGGTTGTATTTAATAGATTCAGCTTGTTGTTAAAATGTATTGATTCGTCTTGGCAGCAAATATATAGGACCCACCCCCGCAGAAGTAACAGTTTCAAAGCGGCTTCTAGTCGTGAATCATCTGGTTGTGTTGGCAACTATAGTTTTAGCGGGAAAGCTTGAGATTCTCGCGCGAGTATTCACCAATCAGATGAAGTGGTTACAGATATGACATAGGAGCTCATTGAAAATGATTTTTTTAGTGATCTTGACAACATGAATTATGGAGTGAACGTGTGACTAGCGTGTTTTGCTCCTTTGGCTTTTTGTAAGATAAGAATATTGCCACATTTTGTACACGTTGTTGGGATTATATTTCTGTTTTGTTCTCGACCCTCTCTATTTTCTGGTCGTGGGGCTGTTGTAATGGACTGGAACACATTAACTGGGTTTTAAAATAGTTGTACAACCTTTTGCTCGTTATTTACACTAGAATTGGCAGCAGTTGGAAGTAGTTTTGAGTTGGTAGTTTTCCTTCAATTGAAGCTATGTTTTACGGCAGCTCTTTGCAGAGTTTGCTGTCCACTTAAGCTGCAAGTCTGCAGCATTTTATCCAGTTAAATTCCGCAGATTGGTTGCAGTTTTATTCCTGCGCTCTTGGACAATTTTGCACTTTACTAATTGTTTATTTGAATCTGTTTGAGCTAAAAATCTCAGCACTCTTTTGAACTTGAAATTTAGTCATTATTGAGTTGAAATCCTGCAGTTTTTTTGACTGTTCTCTGAGGATATTGCATAAGATGGATTTCTGCTATTGTTTTGTCTATAAAGCTGTGATCTTGCAGGTGTTGTAAATATTTAGAAATCTCACCCTGTTAATTTTAGCTTCAGTTTAACGTATGGAATTATTGTTATTCCTTCACCTTAAGGACGAAAATGGTCTGTTTTATGCATTAGATCTAGGCGGCACAAACTTCCGTGTGAGGCGAGTGCAGTTGGATGGGAAAGAAAAGCGTATAGTTAAACAAGAATTTAAAGAAGTTTCAATTCCAAAGATTGTGATAGCTGTTATCATTAAGGAGAAGGGTCTGGGTTTTTTTTTTTTTTTCACAAAGTTTTCTATTGATAATGACATCGGAGCCAGATTTGAATGGAAATATGAATGTGTAGTTGCAGGGACAAGAACGGACAATGGATCTTTGCTTGTAAGGTAGCATTGATCATTCCCTCCTCAACACTACTTCTGTCTATTATCATAAGCTTACTATGTTATTCAAGATATATCTTAACTTGGTCATTGACTTGTCAATATGGTTAACCAGGAGCAAAATTTTAGTTCTAAATTGTTTTTATTGGCTACTAGTCGTCTACTTGTAGTATGTATAAAGTATGTAAATTTTGCTCCATTCGATGAAGCAGCGAATCGGGATAAGATACTTCAGGTTTGAAATGGAACTTAACCACCATCACAAAATGGCATAACAAACTTGAATTAAAAATAAAATCAAAAAAAAAAGAGAAGAAGGAAAACAAAATCAAAATCCAAAATACATTTTCCTTTATCTTGAAGCATTTTCCCACAAATCCAAAAAAAAAAAGGAAAAATCAAAAGTCCAAAAAATATTTTCTTGCTTCAGAAGTACTGTTTTCAAAACATTAAAAAAAAAGAACCAAACATATTTTTTTCCTCCTTTTTATAGCCTTTCTCTCAAAGATTCAAAAAATATGCATGAGCTTTATAAAAGAAAAAAAGAGTTACCTTATTTGCTCCATTCTCAATCTTCCCGAATTACGCAAGATCTGATTCATGCGACGTCATGATACGTAGGCAGTCCACGTTGGATTCGATAATAGCCATAAGTAAATTGAGTGAAAAATAAATAAATACGAATTTTTTTTTGAGAAAAGAGTGAAAAGAAAGTAAAAAATAGAGCGAAGAGGAAAAGAGTGATAAAATAACTGAGAAAAACAAAGAGCGAAAATAACAAAAAGAGAAAGGAAAAGAAATCGAGATTTGAAAAATTCAAAAAAAGAGGGAGGGATAGAATTTGAAAGGGACATTTAAAGGTCGAGATTAAACATGCAACCGTTCAAACACATGGTAGAAGCATTTAACTGTTAGGTGCATTGCATCCCAATGTGCGATTTCCTATATGCTAAATGTCTCAAAACTAACAAGGTTGTTTGGTGTGCAAACTAGCCAAGGTTCTGGTGGTTGGTTTTGTTGGTAGTCCGGTTTCCCATCCTTCACAAGGTCCAAAGGTAGAGATGGCCTCCGTCGGTAATCTGCCAGTCATCGGTCCTGATGATAGCCCGTCATCGGCTATTTCGCAGCCTGAATCAGCAACTGCTGAAGAAAATAGAATGTTGCGTCGTCGCATGTTGGAAATGTGGGACGCCTGGTCCAACGGCAGGGAACCACCAAGTGTAATCCCTGGTTTTCCTGAGTTTATTCCCGGTTCAAATGGGCTTTCCAACACCCTTGTTCCCAACCCACTCATCCCATGTGGGCACCCCCTAATGTCGTTTAATGGCCCCGGAATGCCTTATGTGGATCACCCCCAAGCGCCGGATCCAAAAGCACCGCCAACAATGTTCACTGTACCACCAATCTCCACTATGTCACATCCAACAGTGCCCAGGCCAAACTCTTACCCGCAACACCCGCGATATGAGTCTCCCAGGGGTTAGAAAAGAACAATGAGAAACCCCAAGCAGGAAGAAATGGCTCGGAGGATGAGAGGCATAGAGCACAACTTAAAAAACATTCAGGGTTTGAGTGGTCAGAAGAGTCTCTCCTACTCTGATTTATGCATGTTTCCACATGTTCACCTACAGGTTGGTTTCAAGATGCCAAAATTTGGAAAATATGACAGGCACAGAGACCCGATAGCTCACTTAAAACGATATTGTAACCGGCAAAGGGATGCTGGTGGAAAAGATGAGTTACTAATGGCCTATCTTGGAGAAAGCTTCACCGGAATCGCTGCTGAATGGATATGAGTCAAGAAATTACTCACTGGCATGTGTGGGACGATATGGCCCGAGACTTTGTCCCCCAGTTCCAATATAATCTGGACATTTCTCCCGACAGGAATCCTTTGTCCAATTTGAAAAAGAAAATCGTGGAAAGCTTTCGTGAATATGCTGTCAAATGGCGTGAGCAAGCTGCCAGGGTAAAGCCTCCAATGGACGAAGCAGAAATGGTTACGGTCTTCCTACAGGCCCAAGAGGCAGACTACTTCCAGAACACGATATCTGCTATGGGTGGACCATTTGCTGAAGCTATCAAAACTGGGGAGATGGTCGAAAGTGGTTTAGAAATGGGCCGAATTTTGAGTCAAGCTGCTCTCAAGGCTGCATCAGAAGCCGTTCAGAATGGGTCAGGGGGTTTGTTGAACAGGAACGAGATAGAAGAGGGAGCCATGATGACTTCGAGCTCGAAGGAGGCCCACAGGGAATTCAACCAATCATATATGCTTCCAAAAGTCCCACAACACTATTATCCCTGTCAAGATGATGCAACATATATCGTGGCACCACCTCCCTATGCGGTGATGAACGCGCAATCTTATACGCGACCACAAAATTATACCCAAAATCAAGCTCCACTTCCCAGAAATGCCCATCCTTACTAAGCTCCGTATAATCCTCAATCAGATGTTCCCCAATTCAATACTAGCCCAAGAGAGCCTTTCCGAAAGAATCAATTCACCCCTATTGGTGAATCATACTCTAGCTTGTTCCAAAAGTTGGTTAGGACAGGTATGCTACAACCAGTGGCCCCGAACCGGCCGAACCCCGATTCCCTCTCGCACCAAGCTGGTGCTAGATATGAATACCACTCTGGAGCAGTGGAGCATAACACTGAAAATTGTTGGACTTAAAAAAGAGCAGTGGAAGATCTCATCGAGGTCCAGGCAATAGTGCTTAGGGATGAAGAAGACCCAAATACGATGAATAACCCCCTATATGCTCACACTGGGCCATTAGTCGGAATGATTTGTAAAGATGAGGAATTTGATCCGGCACTGAAGGCCATTGCAGCCATTGCCGAGACAGAAGAAAAACCCGAAAACGGTTGCCAAGCCTGAAAATTTACCCATCAGATGGGAGTCTCGGTAGCCAGTCTTGCTATCCTTTCTGTGTCCGAATTATCTCAGAGTGTGATACAGATATTTTACTTTATTGTCTTACTTTTCAATGTAAACCCTTCTATATTTAAATTTAAAAAAAAAAATCAAAAATCAAATGGATTTAATATTTCATTTTTCAAGAATGTCTCTTTTCTTGATCTTGTCTTTTTCTTATGTTACTTTCAATTCTGTTTAAATGCATATTTCAATAACATGACATGCCTGCGGACTTCATGCCCAGATCTTAAAACGTTGTCAGATTCTGAAACAATGAATCAAGAGCCAGAATGCAAATGAAGTTAGATTAACGAAATAAAACAATCAGGATAACCAAAGGAAAATTTGTTCAGATTAGAAAGGTCCATGCATTACTACAAGAGTACTGCCAAAAGAGTACGTTTGTGCTTGGAGTACATCGAAGAAATTGTCTCCGAAACAACTCTGAACGCAGGTGCAGTTAAAATTTTTTAAAACACCGTCAGAGTTCGAAATAATAAATCAAGGATCATGCAAATGAAGTTTGGTTTAGAAAATAAAACAAGAGGAGAGAACATGGGAAAACAAGAGGAGGCCTGAGATAGAATATTCCAGTTAAAAGTTAACAAATTCCGGTAATGGTAAGTTTCATAAACTGCCCCCCCCC